>PVJH01003875.1:0-134718 GCA_004026705.1 Nesogale talazaci | reverse complement strand
AGTCTCTGTACATATAAAAGTATTTTTGAACACTCTTGGGTGTGGATCTATTATGGAAATGGATTCGTAATAAACATTAAACATTGTGCCATCTGTTGCCCTGCTGAGTCACTGAAGAACATCCTCTCCAAATGTTCATATTTTCAGATTAATTGGTCCATGGCTTCCAGGGATGAAGAAAGAAAGAAAACCTGAAACTCAATGATTCCATTAAGTTGTAAAAGATGCACTACAGAGACACTGCTATTTGGAAATGAAGTTGTGCATTAATATTGGAGCCAAACCAGGGGAAACATTCCTAGGTTGTCAGAACATTTTATCCCACAATTAATCATAATCAGGACATTCCAATAACTTTGATTAACTTAATGCTTAGTTTATTTATCTCAGACCTTCTACAAAATATATTTACTTCTCAGTTCTAATCTTTAGAGAACATTGTTTTCAAATACACTTCAGAAATTTGAGGAAGAATTTGGAGCAAAAGAAGGAAAAGATAAAGAGGATGAAATGGAAGGCGGCTCAAGTGGATGATGGATGAGTGAGATTTTCAAAATAGCAGCAAAAAATCGAGGAGGAGACTTGAAAATAATCAAATAAACCTAGTACCGTTTCTCACATTTCGAGCGTGCCTATCCTTTGAAAAGTGTAGAATAAGACAAAGAAGTTAGCTCCAATTTCTCCCAGGCTAAAAGAAATAATACAAAGCCGATCTCCCTCCAATCTATCCTCCCTGATTGCCTCCAGAGTCACTAACTCGCATTAACTCTCTCATGCCCAATGGTGTCCGTATTTCTGAGACCCCACTCCCAATGTCAGGACCGCTTGGAGGCTGCTTTTGTAATCAGTGTCATTCAGGATCAACTACACGTGGCTCAGAGTGTAGTGAGTGATAGATGTTCTTAGGAGCCACTGGATCAGTTCCAACTCAGTGGTGGTTTCATTGCCAGGTTGGAGCCCATTGTTGCTGTCACTGTCAATCATTTCATGAAAAGATGTCCCTTCTTTTCATTAACCCTCTACTTTGCCAATCAGGATGTCTTTTTCCAGAAACTGGTCCCTTCTGATAACATGTCTAATAGGTGAGATGAAAGCTTACCATCCTTGCTTCTCAGGAGCATTCTGGTTGTACTTCTTTTAAGAAGCCTTCTGGCCCTACTTCTTCCAAGACAAATTTGTTTGTTCTTCTAGCAGCTTGTGATATATTCCATATTCTTTGCCAACACCATCATCCAAATGCATCAATTCTTTTTCTATCTTATTTGCTATCCACGTTTCACATGCATATGACGTGATTGAAAAAACCATCACATGGTTTGGACACACATGAATCCTCAAAATGACATCATGTCTAGAGATTAATTGTAGGACTGTCTCTTAAGATCACAGAAGAATCTACGAATTTGAATCATGGTGCTGGTTAAGAATATTGAACATACCATGGATTGCCAAAAGAGCAAACAAATGTGTCATGAAAGAAGTACAACCAGAATGCTCCTTAGAAGAATGACAGCCAGAAGCTCCTTCAAAGCATGAGTGGCCAAGACTTCACCTCACATACTTTGGACATGTTGTCAGGAGAAACCAGTCCCTGGAAAAGGATCATACTTAGTAAAATAAAAATAGAAGGACCTTTCATGAGTTAACACAATGGCTTCTTCAACGAGCTCAAAGATAAAAGCAATTGTGAGGGGGGCACAGGACCAGACAATGTTCTGTTCTTTTGTACAGAAGGTTGCTATGAAGTGGAGTTAACTCCACGGCACTTAGCAACAACAACAGCTCTTGAAATGATCAAGGCAATTTTTTTCCCAGCTGATTAAAAGTTTAGCAATCCTAATAAAAATAATAGGATTTTTTCTTTCAAATCATTTTATTAGGACCTAATCCAGACATCAAAGCATTCCATAGTTCAAACATATCAAGCAATGTGGGACAACTGGTACCACAGTCTAGAATTTTTTGTTTGCTTTTGTTTATATAGCAACTAGTTAATTTGAGAAAAAGTAGATAGAAAAGCAAAGAATCTAATAAGGTCAAAATAATTTTGCAAAGGAACAAGCTTAGGGAACTCAAAGAATCTGAATTCAGAACTTTCTATAAAATTACACTAATCTAACTAGTGTGGTATTATTGAAAAGATGAGCACATCAATCAATGGAACATAACAGAGACAAACTTAATATATGTATATGGCCAATTTGGTGGAGGGAGGGGTTGTTTGGTGTGTTTGGTTGGTTTTAGTTTTTACCCATTAATATTTTTACAGGTATACAATTTATTGACAGCAATTACAGTAATCAACTGTGCAAACATATCCTTAATCAATGCAATGCTACCATCATCTTTAACCTGTTTCCCATTCCCTTTACTTCCCCCTGCCCCTCCAGTAGCCACTAATAAATTTTGTTTCCTATACATATGCCTTTCTTGCCGTTTTCTGAGGAAAGTGATATTACTTTTTTGTGGTTGGCTTACTATACTCAGCATAATACCCTTAACTCTCCATGTCTATTGTCACATGCATCAAGGCTTCATTTCTGCTATGGACTAGTAGTATTCTATTGTATGAATATACTAATATTTACTTTATCTATGCATCTGTTGGTAGGTATTTAAGCTATTTTCACTCTGATGATTTTGAAAAATTTTGCAATGAACATTGATGTGTAAGTTCTTCTTGGAGTCTCGGCTTTCAAGAGTTTGGGGTATATGCATAGGAGTGGGCATCACTGTCTTGTACAGCAGTTCTATTGTTAATTCTTAGAGGATCAGCCACACTATTTCCACAGTTGTTGTACCATTTTGTATTACCACCAGAAATGGATAAAGATTCCAATTTCCCCATATCCTTTCCAAATGTTGTTATTTTCTTTCTATCTTAGTTATCCTAGTGAGAGTGAAATGGTATCTAATTGTCATTTGGATTTATACCCCTCTGATGGCTTATGACACTTTTCATGCTTTTAGTCATCATTTGAATCTCCTCTTTGATAAAACATTTATCCAAATTCCTTGAATAGATTGTATGATCTTTTTGTTGTTGTCAGAGATTGATGTATGCTTTCATTTTTGGATGATTAACATATATATGATTTTGAAGGTCTTCTTAATAATTGATGGCATCTCATAACTTTTTCGATAGTCTTTAGATGAACAAAAATTTTTGACTCTTATGAGGTCCTATTTATTTATTTTGTCTTTTGCTATTTTTGCTTTTATTATTACAGTAGTTTTTCTAAAAGTTAGACCTAGCTGCTTTTTCTTCTAAGAATTTTATGATTATAGTTTGCACATTTAAGTCTTTAATCCATTTGGAATTTATTTTTGTGGAGGGTGTGAACCATGGATCCTGCTTCATATTTCTGCTTATGGAAATCCAATTTTACCATCACCATTAAAGAGTCTCTTTCCCTATGTAATAGACACTGTCATTGTCAAAAATCAGTTGACCATGGAAATGTGGATTTATTTCTGGACTCCATCTAGTCCATTGGTCTGCATGTTTGCTGTTATTTTAGTTCCAAGCTGTTATGATTACTGTAACAGTAACTGTACAGCATGTGTTAAAAGCAAGGAGTGTGAGATCCCTTGCTTCGTTTTTCTCTTTCAACTTTGCTTTAGCTATTATTCTATCTATAGTTGGTGACTGATTTTTTTTCTATCTCTATAAATAAGGTTATTGGAACTTTGACTGTGATTGTGTGGAATTTGTATGTTGCTATGGATACTAGGAATATCTTAATAATATTAAACCTTCTATTCCATAAACATAAAGCATCTTTTTTTTTGTTTTGCTTTGTGGCTTAGCATACAAGTTTATTTGTTGATAATGTAACTTCCAACAGAAGCCCAGGTTAAGGGAAGGGGGAGGTTGATGGAGGCATTCAAGAACCTGGACTGCCAGTGCTCGGCCATCTTCAACATGAGCCCTCCAAGCCCACCCTAAACATTGGCATTCAGTTGGCAGAAAAGAAAGACAAGAGAGAGAACAAAGAAATGGATATGGCATACATTCACTTCTTTCCATTGGTTTAAGTCTTCTTTAATACCTTTCAGCAGTGTTTTATAGTTTTAATTGTATAATTTCTTCATGTCCTTAGTTAGATTTATTCCCAGGTGTTCTATTCTCTTACATACGATTATAAAAGGAACTGTTCCCACAATTTTTCTTTTAGGTTTCTCACTCCTGGTATAAAGAAACTCAACTGATTTTTGTTGGTTTATACCCTCTAACTTCACTCATATCTTCTATTAACTCTAGAAGTTTTCTTGTAGGACTTTTAGGATATTTAACTTAACTACTTCTTTTCTAATCTGGATACTTTTGATTTTTTTAACTTACCTTAATGATCTAGATATGACTTTCTAGTCTGATATTGCATAGAAGTGATGAAAGTAGGTTCCCTTCTCTTATTTTCATATTAACAGAAAGGCCTCATTCTTCTTCAATTAATATAATATTAGCTGTTAGATTTTCCTACATGGCTTCAAAAGAAATGGAAAAATATCATTGTCTTTTTTTAAATTAACATTTCATATAATTCAGTGATTCAAATATATCAAGAATCACTGCAATCACTGTCATAATCAACTTCAGACCCTTTTTCACCCTTCTTTAATAAATACAGGCTTTTAAAATGCTTATATGGTCTTCTGCTTTTCATATGAAATGTATTCATTTGTTCCTAAAGATCTTTTGCTAGAGTCTGTGGGATTTTCAATGTGGATAATCATGCCATGTATCCATAGGGATATATATATATATATATATATATATATATATATAAGTGGGGACTCTTACAGCTATTATAACAATTCATATATCAATTGTATCAAGCATATTTGTAACATGTTGCCATCACCATCATTTTCTAAACATTTACTTTCTGTTTGAGCCCTTGGGATCAGTTCCTCTTTTCTCCTTCCCATGCCCCACCCTCCTGATAAATTATAAATTATTATTATTTTCATATCTTACACCAATTGCTGGCCCTCTTCTCCTGCCATTTCTTCCCTCCTCCCCCACTTTTCCCACGCCCACCTAGTATCACTACTCCCATTTCTGTTCCTGAGAGATTTATCTAACCTGAATTCCATGTGTTCTGAGCTCCACCCTAGTATGTAGTGAAAGGCAGGATTGCAGTCATGATAGTGGAAGACTCAAGGACCAGAGGAATATTGTGTTTCATTGGTGTTATACTGTGCCCTGTTTGACTCGTCCCTTTTTGTGACCCTTCTGTGAAGGGATGTCCTATTGTCTACAGATGGGTTTGGGGTCTCTCTTCCTACCCACCTTGTTCTCAACAATACGATTTTTGTTTGTTTGAGGTCTTCTGATGCCTGTTACCTGATCCTGTCAATGCCTCCTGATCACACAGGCTGGTGTGCTTCTTCCATGTGGGCTTTGTTGTTTCTCTGCTAGATGGCCATTTGTTTAACTTCAAGTCTTTAAGACCCCAGATGCTATATCTTTTGATGGCTGAGCACCATCTGCTTTCTTTATCACACTTTCTTGTACACCTATTTGGTCTACAGTAGTCATGCTGGGAGGGTGAGCATCCCAGAATGCCAGGTTGTTAGAGCAAAGTGTTCCTGCATTGTGGGAGGGCTTGATCAGGGGTCCAAAGTCAGCCCACTTCCTCAACCATTTCCTTTTGATTACATTTTTCCCCATGAACTTTTGAAGCCCCTGTATGTCCTGAGTCACACTGAGGAATCTCCCTTCTATTCCTGCCCTATTTAGAGTTCATCAAGAACCTGTGTGGAGAAATTTAAATGCTTTTTCTGAATCCATAGAGGAAATCATGTAGTTCTTTTTGTTCTATTGATACAGGGTATTGTGTTTATTGATTTTTCTACTGATGCACCATACCTTGAATTCTTGGAACAAACCTCATTTGGTCATGGCATATGGTTCTTTTAGTAAACTATTGAACTCTTTGCTAGTATTTTATTGAATATTTTTGCATCCATATTCATAAGTCATATACCCTGCATTTTCTTTTCTTGTGATGTTTTAGTTTGGTTTCTATATCAATATTACATTTGCTTTATAGAATTGATTAGAAAAATGATCCTTCTCTATAGTTTGGAAAAATTTTTAAAGTATACATGTTAATTCTTCCCTAAAACTCTTTTGCCATTAGAGGTTTTTAATCATGGCTTCGATGTCTTCAGTTGTTACAGATATGTTGAGACCTTCTGTTTTCTTTTGCCACATTGGGCAGACTGTGTCCCTTTAAAAATGTGTCCCTTTCATGTAGATCAGTGGTGCTCAGACTTTTTCAGCATGCAAGCTACTTATAAAATGATCAAGTCAAAAGAATCTCCCAATTACAAAAATGCAAAACATATATTTATTTTTATTTATTACATTTATTCATAAATGCATTGAAAATTCTTTATAGGTATAATGTATGTCTATGTACCTTGCATAACCACATGAGTCCATATTGCATAGCACATCACAATTAACTATGTAAACTGTGTACATTTTTTGTCATAGTGTACTCTGATGACTTGCACTGAATGGAATGAGCCAGGGATGCATAGTCCAGACAGTAGCTGCTGACAGCCAGCCTCAAGCACACTTCCAAATGATCATGGTGGAACAGTACTTGGTGGAACAGTCGTGGTGGAACAGTACTTGGACTGAATGATCTTTATGTGGGAAAAGGCTGACTCACATAAATCAGTAGAGCCAAATAATGCAGTCAAGGAGGTAGCACATTTTCTCAAGTTTGGGTACTTTCCCTCTGCAAATAAGTTCCAGAACTGTTCATGCACTTTAGACCTCAGCTGAATGTCAGCTTGTAGTGTCAAAATCTCTCATTCCATATGAAAGTGATACGTTTTTGTCTTCTTACTTGATCCAGCTCCCCCATTCAATTTCATACCCTTTCTTATATTTAAGAGGGGAAAAAACAAGGTCTAAAACTTGGCAATAACTTAGCTTGTCAGTTTTGCTGCATTTAGCACAATTGTTTGTGCATGGGTTTGTCATGCAATCGACCCACACTACGCTTGTGATAGACATATTGAGCACCTCTGATGTAGATTATCTAGTTTGTGACCCTAAAGTTGTTCATAATATTCTTTCAAAATACTCTTCATTTCGATCAAGTTAGTTGTAATGGAAAATAATTTCTGGAGCCTCTTTTAAGATTGATATGTTGAAGGACAACTCATTTGTCTGTCAGTTGAAAGTTTCACTTTTAATTCCAGGTAAAATAAGTTATAGTATATAGAGAAAATGAAATAAATAGCTTTATATAGAGATGATATATATGTGTGTGTGTGTGTGTGTGTGTGTAACTAGATAGGTGTTCGTCTATCCTTGTATGGAAACATATGTAGACTTTTCATTATGCATTTTAATGTTTGATCAGTTCTTTCTAACAGTTTTATATATTTCTTGTGTCAATCCATCCATTCAATAAATACTTGTTGAGTGCCTAATAGGTTTCAAAAATGTGTTTAATGATATATCAAGTAAAAAAGCAAAACATGGACACCCAGTTGCCTTCCCTCATCAAACTTCAAAATGCCCAAATAAAATCAATCCCTATTTATAGTCTTTATAATTTTGTTACTTCCAGAATTTTGACTTTTGCATCCTTGAACCTGAAAGAAATAAGGATGTGCCACATGAAACCATATGCCACATAAATCCCATTGCTAGCAAGTCAGCTTCAAGTCGCAGAGGCCCCATGTTTTATAGAGTAGAACTGCTCCATACAGCGTTGGATTGGGGTTTGGGCTGCAATTCTAATGGAAGCAAATCACCAGGCAGGTTTTTCTTCAGCACGCCATTTTGTGCATTCAGATTGCCTGCCAGTGGGTTAGCACTTGAACACCATCCATTTGCACCACCCAGAGACCCGAAGTACTGCATACCAGCTGTTAAATCGTAAACTACTATTAGCAATCTTGCTGTGAGAAAAAAATGTCAGTTTTCACCGTGTAATAACGAAGGAAAGTTGTTCTCTTTTAAAGTGCCTGGGTCATGTGAAAGGCACCCGTAAACCATTCGCATTGCTCTTAATCTAAAACATGTCACCATTCTTCCCTCTGTATGAAATGACTTGTGCTATCATGGTCCACTCAGAGCTGGCTTTCTGCCCAGCCAGCCCCTGCAGCTGGCAGAGCCCAGGCCACAGTGTCTTTTATAAGTGGGTTAAAAGCATTTGGCTTGAATCTCTAAGGCTGAGCCTTTCTGCAAGATGGCAAATACATAGCCCAAGTGCTTTGGAGCGGAGCTGATTTTAAAAGCATTAGAGCAACTGAACCTTTTCTTAATCGTGGCCCAAACGAAAACCAGTTGGTCTCCTGCAGACTTTATTCATCCACAGCAATGGAACTTGGGCTCTTTGGTTCTGGAAAAGCGTCTCACTCATGCATTAGCCATAACGCAAAGCAGCAGAGGCCTAATACCTATTTCCACACCAGCTCCTGGGCTAAGCAAGTGACAACTGGTTGGAATTAAGCAGAACCTGGAAACGTCCTGGGGTTCATTTTTATTTGGGACAAGAAAATCAACAAGGGCCATTTTCCTGGACTTGGCAATGGGGAGCGATGTAAAGGTAACAAATGGCACTCATTTATTTGGATGTGAATGACGGGGCATATCCCCTGCCAGCTCTGCAGGAGTGGATTTAGTTCCTGCTAAACAGATGGGGGCTTTTCTTCCCTCAGAGAAAATGTGTGATTGTATGTGCTCAGCCTATCACCTCCTCTTTTTCTTTTTTTTTTTTAGGGTATATATTTTCCAGCCATATATTTCTAATGCAAGCTGCCATTTTCCGGCCCTACAAGCCCATCCAACCATTTGAGATATGCACAGTATGAGCCAATCAGAATCTCTCTCTAATTTACTTATAAGATCTGGAGGAAAGGTATTTTCCCCCCACCCCTCTCTGGTCATAAAGCTACAAGAATATGTGGTCTTGCAGTCTTGGAGTCCATCTGATAGGGAAAAAAAAGTCTGGAAAACAGAGAAAAACTGAAATGAGAGACGATGAGAGAGTGTGTATCTCACAGAATATGCAAAGCAAACACAAATGGATTGAAAGTATAAATCTAAAGCTATAAAGATCATCAAGTAAAAATTAGACACAAACTTTGGGGTTTAATACCTTGCATACATACACTAGCAAACTTACCTGAAAACATATAAAAGACAAACCAGATGAACAAATGGTAGACACTATGTGCATCAAAAGGTTTGCCCCTAAGAGAATCTACATGGTAAAACACTACGAATGACAGCGAAAGCCCAAAACTTGATGTGCTGATTTCTCATGTAGTTTAAACCTCCATTGCACTCCCACCAGTCATGGATCAGGGATGTGAACAATCTGGCCCTCACAAGGGGTGCATTGTACAGTGGATTGTGTTGCTATAGTTCGGTTAATATTCCACATGTTCTCATGTGTTTTCCTTTATGACCCCTTTTAATTTGTTCCTGTTTCTATTATCTTCTATTTTCTTTTGAATTGAGGTTTTTCTGTGTTTTATTCTATTGTTCTTAGTTTCCTTTTTCTTGCTGTTATGGTTGTGTATGATTTTCTTTAAGTGAAATTTGGGATAGGTAATCCATGAGAAATGATAACTGGATTAATAGATCCTTAGGGGTGGCTGTAGGGAGAGGGCACAGATTTGGAAGTTAATAATAGTTGGGTAGTAGAATGAAGAAAACATTCTAAAATTGATTGGGGGGATGAATGAGAACCCTTTTATAATATATTAAACCATTGGGTTGTATAGTACATGAATTATATGGTTTTTTTAAAAGAGAACCCACAGACTGGGAGAAAAAAATTGGTAATGACATATTAGACAATTTTATTTCTAAAATTCATAAGAAACTTCAAAATCACAATCAAAAAGGGGCTAATAATGAAAAATTTTACTGGCCACAGGACATGAACAGGCATGTCACCCAAGAAGATATTCAAGTGGAAAACAAACACGAAGAAATGCTCACAATCACTAGCCATTAGAGAGATGTAAATCAAAACAACCATGAGGCACCTTCTCAGCATGGCCAGCAGAATCCAGGATTCTGGCCAGGATATGGAGAGACTTGTGCTTCTCATACACTGCTAACTGAACTGTAAAATAGTGTCACCACATGGAAAACGATAGAGCACTTCCTTAAAATGTTGGAAATAGAAATACCATATGAGGCAGCAATTCCACTACTTGGTGTTTATCTAGAGAAATAAACCACACCATGAAGAGAACCATACAAACGCACAGCCATGGCAGCACTAGTCACAGTCACAAGAAGAGGAAAATAGCCTAAATGTTCACCAATGAGAGAATGGAGAATGTGTTAGTCAGGGTTGACTAGAGAAACAAATTCATGGACACTCATATGTATATAAGAAAGAACTTTATATACAAGAGCAATCAAATATTGAGAAAACATCCCAGTCTAGTCCAGAGTTAAGTTCATAAGCCTGATATTAGCCCATAGGTCTGTTACCAATCTATAAATTCCTCTTCAAATTCATGAAAGACATGCAACAATCCTGAATGTAGGAAGATCACAAGACAGTGGGTAAAAGGTCTTGTGGATCTAGTGGCAGTGGAAACATCTCAGCACTGTCAGGGGTCTTTAATCCCAAGATTCTAGCATAGCTCCATGTGTCTTCTCAACAGGAAGGTCTCACAGGGATTGTGTGTGTTTCCTTCCTTCAGCGAACTATTTATCCCCTTGTAACCTCTTAAATAGGTCATCAACTACAACCTTATTGACCAGCTAAACTCCACCCCTTTATTGCTAATTCTCAAATTGACGAAAGATTATGT
Organism: Nesogale talazaci; assembly: GCA_004026705.1. Taxonomy (NCBI): domain Eukaryota; kingdom Metazoa; phylum Chordata; class Mammalia; order Afrosoricida; family Tenrecidae; genus Nesogale; species Nesogale talazaci. The sequence continues at coordinate 123,900 of PVJH01003875.1, read as the reverse complement.
CACTGCCACATGGAAACAAACTATGGTCCATGCATACGATAGAATATGACACAACATTAAAGAATAACGATGAATATGGAAAACACCTTATATAACACAAATGAACCTAGAGGACATTGTTTTAAGTGAAATTAGTCAATAAGAAAAGAATAGATGGGAGTTGTTGGGTCCCCCCAATAAAATGATTAATTTTTTTTAAAAGGGGGGGGAGGGAAAGAGGAGGGTTTTTTTTTAAAGGAGCTTGTATCAAGGGCTCAAGTGGAAAATATTGGGAAATGTATGTGGAAATATGTGTGCAAATGTGCTTGATACAAATGATGTACTGAATGTTGTAGTAGCTGTAAGAGCCCCCAATAAAATTTTTAAAAAAAATAAATATTATATATTTCACCAAGGATCATTATTATTAAGATATCCATGAAAAAAAATTTTCACATTCATAGAAACATTATTTTGAAGCTTCCTGGGTGGGAAGGGGAGAAAGGAGAAAAATTTGGGTGAGAGGGAAGGCAACATATAATAATAGAAAGGATGACAAAAAAATTATGAAGGTTGGGAAAGACACTAGAAAGAAAGAAATTGTTTTTAAAAAAAACAAAGGTAAATACTGTTTGATATAATATAAAATCCTGCAGTGGTGATGATCTAAAAGTAGAGAGATAGATATGTAGGCTGATCTGGTATAAAAAAGAATGTAAGACATACCTATGAAAACAATTTACAGAAGATGTGTGTGTATGTTTACTCATATCTTTGAACTTTATGGAACCTACAGAAGGAAAAGTTATGAAAACTTCTTAAACACAACTAAGCACATTTAAGGGAGTGAGTCACTTTAGAGGCTCAGGAGCTTGGGTTCAAGGTCAATAACCATAAGTAGACATCTTAAATAAAACTATTGATCTCTCCCCAGCTGACACAAAAACAAAGGGAAGAAAACTGAAGACACAGGGAAACAATTAACCTAATAGACTAATGGACCATGTAAATATCAACCCTCACTAGTCTGAGATCAGAGAACAAGATGATACTGTATTGCCACTAACCACTGCTCTAAGAAGGATCCCATTAGAAGGTCCCCAGTAGAGTTGGAGAAGCATATGGAGCAAACTCAGTGTCATAATAAAAATGATTAGTTTACTAGTCAAATGAGTGATAAGCTCACTCGTCAGAGACTGGTGGGACCCTTGAGTCTTCATTGATTTTCTTCTCCAACTGGTTCTGCAGATTCAGGTTCTTGGTTCCTCAATTCAAAGGCACCTACCCACTGGTAGACATTCAATGAATGTCATTCTAGCTTACAGAGTCCAAAGTCCCGTTGGCTTTTCCCTCCCTGTCCCCTATCCATTAGCAGTCTCCCCTCTCAATTTGAAGTACAATTCCATTTACATACCTTTACCATTTATTCAAGATCCCTTAGCGTTGACTGTCAGTTGTTAACTTGAAAGTAGACAATGTGTCTCCATCAGTGACCTCATGTAAGAAAGCTTGGTGAACTGATGCTGTAAAGACGACCACCGAGAACTCCTCATGCAGTGGTTCTACTCATGATCAAAATTGCCGTGAGTCAAAATTGACAACAATAAGTTCTATTCATTGGTTCATGTAGTAAGCATGTCTCACACTCTTCATCTGTCTGCCATTATGATTTAGAACATAAGCCTTCCCAGAATGAAGCCCTGCAATGCTCATCTGGTTAAAGGTGAGAAAGTAAAGTGAGTGAATCGCACAATGCTTTTTTGTAACTTCCTGTGAAAAGCAGGGACCAGGGGAGGAAGACATCCGCATGAACCAAACAAAGAGGAGGATTAGGGGCCCTACTGACATGAACATCAAATACTGGATGCTACGGAAAAAACATTCTAACACAAGGTGTCCCGAAGTCTCCTAGGGGTTGTAATGATGTTTTCATTTTTATGTAGTTCCTACAGGTACCTACATTGTAAGAAGAAAATAACCTTTTCCCTCTTTCAAGGAAAGACGATTGCTGGGGAGATGATGGCAAAACAAGAATTGAACAAACAGCACTGAATCTTTGATAGAAGTGAAGACTCCATAACTCTACCCAACATTAGAGAAAATATTCCAAAGAATAAAAGGAACATCATTGTAAACAGGTACATCTACAAGTAGGCAGAGTGAGGAGGGAACAGAGGGAAGTTAAAATAATTCATCTACAGTCTGTTTTGTTTTCATTTAACTTTGTACTAAACTCTCGCTTGAGTAGAAGTAATATGAAAACATATGTATGATATTATACAAATGTATTACAAAGGGAATAGAATTAAAGGCAGTAACAGAGAAGGCAAGATACATAGCACCAATCCAAAGCTCCCCCCCCCCAAAAAAAGAAAAGAAAAAAAACACAGCCGTGGAGTCTGTTCTAATTCATAATGACCCTATAAAATATAGTAGAACTATTCCTTTGGGTTTGTGAAACTAAATCTTGACAAGAATAGACAGCTTTACCTTTCTCCCACAGGAAAAATCCCTCACAACCAACCTTGTGCTTAAAACCCAAAACCAAACTCACTGCCATGGAGCTAATACTGACTCCGAGCATTAGGTGGGTCTCTGAGACTGCAACTGTTGTAAAGGGGTAGAAAGCCTGCGCCCAGTTTTCTCCCCTGGAGATGCTGGTGGTTTTGAACTGTGGATCATATAGTTCACAGCCTAACACATAGCCCCTGTGCCATCAGAGTTCCCAAATTAAACTCTCTACACCTGCAGGGCTCATTGTGACATATGTAAAGATATGTTTTTTTTAAAGCATAATCTTATGAGAAGACATTTCCTTATGAGCCTTAAATCGATACAAGAACTGCATGTTACTGCTATCAAGTTGCTTCCAACGTATGCCAACCCTACAGACACAGAGTACAGCTGGTCCACAGATTTTTTTAAAATTAAGATCTTTTGGAAACACATCACCAAGTCTGTCTACCAAGGTGCTCTTGGCTGGATGTGAAACACCCATTTGGGGCGCTCATAGTCAGGCACTCAGTCACTTGTTCCACCTAAGGACTGCTAATAATTTCATATCCCAAACCTAGTGCTATCGAGATGTTCTGATGCACAGAGACCATGTTTAGGCAGATTTAAGTTGATCTACAGGGATTCCAAGACCATAAGTCTTTCTCATATTTCTCTCTCTCTCTCTCTCTCCCTCTGTCTTTCTCTGTCTCTCTCTCTCCACCAAACCTAAGGTTTAGCAGTCCAACACTTAACTCACTATACCACCAATTTCATAGGAGTGATAATTCAACAAAACAAGATAAATAAGATTAAATAGAGATGGTAAAACTAAGAAAATGGATTCAATTGAAACAAAATTACTATTAAGAATAGGTCTACCAACACATGTTTAAAAAGGATTTATTTGGAATAAGTCTGTGCATGTATGAACTGAAACCATAGGAGGAATACATTTTGAGTTTGCACTTATATCTATAGAGAGAAATCTGTCTCTATAACTATACTTATTTTAATAAGTATTTCCTTCTAGAGGTCATATTTTTCATATTCCTTAGAATACAGCATGCATTTTTTAAACAGGCAAACCAAAATTTTAATATTTACCTGATTTTACCCATTTAGTACATATACCTATTTCTGAATCAATTATCTGTAGTCCAAACAATGGAATTTGGGGGGTGGGGGCGGGCCATCACTGCCTCTGGTGGTCATGGGCACTACCCAGTCCTGCTCCTGAGAGCCGCCGCTGGATTTGAACCGCCAACCCCTCAGGCCGCAGTCCCGCACTCAACTTATGCCACTGGGGCTCAGCCCCAAACAATGGAATTTTATAGACTGGTTTAAACCCAGCAGGACCTGTCTTTAGGGTTGATCATAGGTTCAGCTCTCTGTGAAAGTCTACAGAGGAATGCTTGTTATCTCAATGAAAATAAGATACCATTCAAAAGGAGATGAATAACTTTCTTCATCAAAAGGAGTGGGTATTGGCCCAAATTAGAGACAAAATCAGGACATTTCTAGAAACTAATGAGAATGAGGATGCAACATTCCAAAATCTATGCGCTATAGCAAAGGCAGCGCTCAGCGGATGCGCGAATGATGAGGGCAAATATGAAGAAGGAAGAGACTCATTGTCTATACTCTGTCACAAAACCTTCAACAGCTGGAACAGAGTCAACAGAATAATCCTTCTCATAGCAAAAGACAAGAAATCATAGCTATGAGGGCAGAGATAAACATGGTAAGATTCCCCTCTGAATCACTGTGATTGACACCCTATTGAGTATAACATGAGCCACCTCCGCACGAGCTTGGGGAATTGCACTGTCAGCGAGAGAAAAGACCCAGCAGGGCAGGGCATCCTTTGGTGCTCAAGGTTGCTGCACATTGAAGCACCCTGTCCCGGGAAAGAATTGTGGCACCACAAGAATGAATAGCAGAGGAGCAGCGGCAGAAAATCAAGGAGCCAGAGCAGAAGACAAAGTGGGGGACTTCTCAGCCCTCAGAGCAAGCAAGCCCGGTGATCTAGGGCAGGAGACTTGCCTTGTGGAATAGTGAGCCTCTGGGCACTTAACTGAAGGAGCTGGAAGTTTTCAACTGAGGGAGCTGGAATTTGGTGCACTCGTATCTTTTCCCATCTCTTTATTTTCAACATCTCTGTTATTACCTTTCTATTTCTTTATAAGTTGCATATGATATTTTTCACCAATAGAGAATATCATCCTTTCAACAGGTGAATTCAAATTGATTTTTATTGACCATTGATACATTTCAATTTACTTCTACTATCATGTGTTGTGTTAAATAGTTGCTTTCCTTTCTAATATGAATGGGTAATTTTGTTTCTCTCTTCCTGCTTTCAGCAGATACTGTTCCCCTGGAAAGCACTACGAGACTTTATCGCTGGTTATCTTTCATGTATATGTTGTCTAAAACTTAAACTCTATCTTGCTTTTAACCATATTTCCAAATTATTCATTATTATTCTAGATCTTATAGCCAAGTGAGAATGTAATCAAAGCTGTTTATTTATATTTATTCAAGTTTACAAAATCTTATATCCAACATCTGAGTGTCATTCCTCAGTTTCCCAACTACGAGGCAAATTCCTCAATAGCTCTTTCAGCAGGAGCTAGTCCTCAGAAAATGCCCTCACTGCTTTCTTGAAATTTTCTTTCATATTACCCCCCTAAATATAATTATTCAGATTATAAAATGTTCCTCTTATGGGACTTTTTTCACTCAGTACTTCAAAGAGTTCATCTAAGATAGTATGCAATTGTCTTCTAGCTATCACTGCAAGTGAGATATCGTTATTTGTTCTCCAGATGAGAAACTGTCTTTTGTTTCTTTAAGATCCCATCATTGTCATTGCTATTCTGCAGTTTCCCTACAATGTGGTGAGCTATTGATTATTTTTACTAATACACCACAAATGTCCGGTACATGCAATGGTGTGCTAGATCAAGCTGAGCTGCTACGAGCCAAGAGAATCCACCGTCACATCTATGTGCAACTCCACATTCAGCAAAGCCACATTGCTAACTTGGAATTGGCTATGACATGAGAATATTTACACCAGGGAAATCATCAAGCCCTATGAACCATGGTTCCTATCTGTCTATCTATCTACCTACCTACCCACGTCCCGACTTCCAAGTCTTGGAGAGTTTGTTGTTAAACATATGCGAGCATAGTCTTGGAGTAGATGTTTCATCCAGTTCAAAGCTAGTGTCTCTATCGGTGTTGTGTGGTGCCCTGGGTTGTGATCTGCAAGCTACATTCTGCTCCCATAAACATTGACGGTTCTGGAAGCTCACAGGGGCCATTCAACACTCTCCTATCAGTTTGTCAGGAGTGGGCATCACCTCAATGGCAGTGAGTTTTTGTTTTGCTGGGGGGTGGGGGGCGCTTTTTTAAAATCAGTTTTGAAAATTTCTCAGTCATTACTCTTTTATCAACGATATACCATATCTCTTAAGCACATCTTCATTTGCTGCCCATAGCTTCTCTCTGTGTACTGCATTCTAGGTAGTGGACCTATCAAGGTCTTCAAATCTAGCTCTTCACAGTGGGCTAGCCTATGTTTTCCACATTTTCCTTTTACCCATTTACAGTATGCTTATTTTATCATTGTTCTCAGATTTCTCTATGGCTTAAACTCATGGGGGCCACCGTGGTATTAGAGTTCCTATTTAAGTAGCTATTTAAGACTTTCCTTCTTAATAGATTACTCACCACAGGATTTTTGTTTTCATTACTGCCTTTCTCTATCCCCCCTGCCCCCAGTCCTTGTCCTCTGGAATGCAAAAGCATTGTTACGCTCATTTTAATTTTGCTTTTGGCCTGGAATCAGTTTTGATGTTTATTTCTGTTTGGACATTCCAGCATAAAATTGATTATTTAAATTCCAGCATCCTTTATATTTTTGGTGGCCGGGGCCTTTAATTATGCTCATATTTTCCAATTCAGAATGCCATAAAGTCCCAAAATTTCTAGTTACACTACTTGAACCAGTGAGTAGCCTTTGATGGATTTTCTTTTACCAAATGATCAGCTTTACAACATTGTGCAGGAATCTCTCCTCAAGTTCACTGCCTCACTCAGGTTTAATGCCCTATTTTCTTGGTTTGCACATGCACTAATATCTCAGCCCGTACTCAGTCTAATGTCCCCCAAATCATCAAAGCATCTGCTCCTAAGTCTACTGCACAAATTCAAACCTGACTTCTGGTGTGTTGTCACTTTTCTTTTTTCAAATTAATTTCTATGTTCAAATTTAATTTTTCTGCTTTCTAGCTAAAATACTTATGGGTTCACAACTAGGGAAATTCAAAGGTCGATGGCATTTGTGCTCACTGAGCAGATCCCTCTGCTAGAATCGGAATACAATCCTACTTTTATCAAATGTATTTCTCACTTTCAGTTTCTTGGCATATGAAGAGGCTTAAAAAATTGTCAAGAATGGAATAAAAAGATAACTGACTTTTCCCCACAAATGGTTACATGTGTGTGCACAGGCATCTAGAACAACATTCACTTAGAAAGAATGAATATCCAAAGGTTTTCATCTGATGCCTTTCCTACTTTGTGTTTGTGTCAAAAATCTAAGTATATTAATAATTCGATGGTCTTGTTTTACACTGAAGAAAAAAAGTCATTACTGAATAAACTTTCAGCATTCCACAACATCTACTAGACAAAGCATTACCTTCTTGGTATACTAGTATGCTCACCCAGGACTTTAATGATCTGATGTCACCCTGCCTGACTCATTTCTCAATCATCTCTCCTGAGCAAGAGACTAGACCCTGTACTGGCACACCTAGCCCTGAGGACAACATCCCTGCATGGAGCTGCTAAGGCACAGAGTGGACTAAAAGGTCATCAACAGTTCAAAACATCATTTCCCCTCAGTGGAGCATCCTATGAAAGAGGACCATACTGGGGACTCATAGAGGGACGTGCATCCAGTCTGACCATCCCCACCATGAGATGAACCAAGAAGGGAGCATAACAGACCAGCAAGAGGAGTGAATCAGAGCCACAAAATCCCTGAGAAGCCCCCAAAATAGACTTCAGGTGAGGAGATAGTCATAAAGGTCAATGGACAGACCTGGAATTATGTATGCTTTTACCATTTTTTGTTGTTGTTGCTCGTTTTGTTTGCTTGTTTGTTCTCTTTTCCTTCAATCTCTTGTTTTCCCTCTGTTATTGTTATTTTACCTACCAATATAAGACAGGCATGGGAAGCAAACTCGAGAGAAAAGCAGTGGAACCAAAAATGCTGAAGGGACCTGGGGGAGGAGAAGGCAGGGGAAACAATGCCATAGACAGGGAGACAAAGAGGACATTAAAAGCAACAATGAGGAGCACATATGGATCCTGCTGGTATTGGAGCCACAGCTATCTAACTGAGAGGAATCACTGAGAGACAGAAGGCTGAGCATGATGGTGGGGCAGGAGGAAAGTAAAAGGAAACAAAAGAAGGATCTAGGAAGCAAAGTTATGGATAGAGGTATAAACATAGGTGTCACTTATGTAACTATATTAATTCACAAGATAGAGGTAGTGACCTATGTACATATATTTATATGACAATATATTGAGGAAGTGGATGGACTTTGGACCTCTCCATCAATGCAAGAACACTTTGTTCTAACAACCTGGCATTCTGTGGTGCTCACCCTCCTGACACAATCACTGAAGACAAAAGGAGTGCTCAAGCAAATGTGGTGAAGAAAGCTGATGGTGCCCAGCTATCAAAATATGGATATATATGCCCACACATGACCTTCTCCTGAGGATCCTGGGAAATGTAATTCCTTCTTGGAGGGGGAGACACTATCTCTTTTGGCTCAGTTCCTTGGAGACTCTCTACTAACAAGACACAAGACTCACTCCCTGGGAGACATTGCAGATGAAGAGACACGTGGCAGCAGGCTGATAGACCCGGAGCCCTGGACACTGGAGGAGCCACGGGGAGACCCCTGCCAGCACTGAGATGCTTCTACCCCCACTGGATACACAAGACTCTGCACCCACTGGCCTGTGATTGTCCTGGTGTCATTGCATGTGCTTCGTGAGTCTGAAGAGGACTTACAGATTGGTGTCGAACATCTGGGCTGTGAAAAGATTGACAGTCTCAAATTTATGGGCTTGCTATGACTCTGAATAAATTTGGAAGCAGTGGGCTTTTTGGATACATGTTTTCATGTGTGTCCAGTTTTACAATATTTCATATATACATATTAATATACATAGTTGTGCTTTTGTAAAAAACCCATTACCATAGTGGAAAACCCAACTCACAATGACACCATAGGATAGAGTATTAGTTATCCACCATAGTACACACAGTTACACACACACAAGGACCCTGCAGAAAGTTGGTGGAAACAGAATTAAAATAAAATGAGATTTTTTCACAAACTTTTTGAAGTCTTTCATTTGCATGTGTTGATCAATATATATATAAGAAAGAATAAGACGGTGGGTGGGAAGCTCGTGGGATTTAATAGACAAGTAGAGCTGTTCCTTCAAGTTTCCAAGAGGGTTCATCTTCGTGGAAGTAGACACCTTCCTCTTTCAGCTAATCTCGTGGCAAAGAGCCCAATGCTTACTCCACCACAATACTAGGTGTGTGTGTGTGTGTGTGTGTGAGAGAGAGAGAGAGAGAGAGAGAGAGCATTTGACTTGACCACAATAGGTTTGGTTGAAATGTGTACGAGTCAATTAGCTTCAATTCTGAGTGTTAGATGTTATCATCTTTCTTAGTTTCCTGGTGCCGTTGTAACAAAAAGACCACAAAGAGGTGGCTTTTAAAATTAGAACTTTATTTTCACACAGTTCAGGAAACTAAAAAAAAAAAAAAAACCCAAATCAAGGTCTTGACTGTGTGAATTCCTTCCTTGTAGGAAGTTCTGAGTGTTCTTTTGTTCTTTGGTCTCCTCACTTACCGACCGTCCTCGTGTGGTGCCTCTCCTCTCCCCGTGAACACCCACCTCTGTGTCTAATCTACTCTTTTCGTAACTCAGAAGTGATTCGATTTAGAACCCACCTTTCACAGGCATGAGCTAAATAGCATATCAAAGAGATCACTGTTTCCAAACAGATTACATCCACAGGTACGTTGCTGGGTGTCGTCGAGTAGATTTTGACCCAATGACTCACTGCTGTCAATTCTGACTCATTGCAACCCAGTAGGACTGAGTGAAGTTACTGTGATATCGTTCCCAAGGGTATAAGCAGACACTCACATTGGTCTGCCTGGGGTGGTGGATGGGTTCAAATCACCAATCCTGTGTTAGCAGCTAACCAAAAGCCCACTGTACCACCAGGTTCCTTTGTCCACAGGTGCAGGACTGAGGATTCTGAGTGGACCACATTTTGACATGGAGTGCAGGAATGTGACTTTTCTTGAATAAGGAAAATAAACGTGTACCTGATCTCAGAATGGGAGCAAAAGCAAGCATAGCCGTAGTGACAAATAAAAAGCTCACCAGGACCTACTTGTTGGAGTTGACCTATAAATATGGCACAGAGCCGACGAAGGAAAGTTGAGTAAAACAGCCCCGTTTGTTTTACTTTTCTGGTGAAATGACCATTTGTTTCCAAATAGTCCCAAAGCTCATGCCTTTAACGGCCATTACTCCACTGTCCTGGCATGCTGGGGAAGTCTTTGCTTATTCCCTAATTATCAAAAAGGCTGATGGAAATCATTAAGAAATTATAAGTAATGTCCTGAGTACTTTCTAAACCAAGTTTGACAACCACCCTAAATCTTGCATCAACGATAAACTCTGTTAGTTTAGTCTGAAACAGACTCAAAACTGACAATATTTGAACTTCCTGGATCACCCATTATTGTCTACTCCATTATAGATTTTAAATGTTCATCAAATGTGCACCTAAGAACAAATAAGTCTTTCTAGCTCATAGAATACAATTAAAATTATGCAAAGGTTTTTTAAAAATTAATAAATATTGGGGACGAGTAAACCACTTTGATGTTGAAAGAAAACCATGTCCACAATTTTTAATTGTGAAAAATAAAGTGTATTCAAGTATAAAATAAATAGCATCACATTTTAAGTGATGGGTTTTAAGATGCTGGGTTTTTGTTTTGCTTTTGTTTTTTGTTTTACTATAAATTTAACTCTTGCTGTTTCAAGTCAATTCTAATAGCAACAAGTGTTATGACAACAAACATTTCACTTTGCTGAAACTATTTCAGTACCTGTTGACACACAGCAAAAATTATTGTCAATTTCCACTGCAAGTTTAGTTCAAACAGCCCCTACATGTGTTATAATAGATACTGATATCAATGTGTCTGATTATCTCTTTTTGAAAGTTGCTTTTCTTTTACAGGCAATATAACAAATACCTTTTCTTGCATAATTCTTCTGACATTTTTTTGAATCTTGCATATGTCTGAGACACTACACTAACATTTTACATCCCAAAGCTCATTTATCATCACAAGAACAAACAATTGTTTGTAAAAACAATAGTAAAAAACAATTGTTATCCTTATGTGTACAACAGGGAAAGACATAGAGACTTGGGGAAATTAACTATTTGGCTTTCAGGTAGACAGCCAGTAAATGATGGAGTTCATGCTGGATCCCAGGGAATCAGACTCCAAAGTCCATGCTCAACGACAATGTGCCATCCACATTGTGGCAATGGTTATAAATTTAGTGTTATTCAAGATTATAATCCACACTCTGCCTTCATGATAAACTTTCAGATCTATACCCATCCACCTCATGAATGAGGAGCTTCAGCAATATGTGGAAAACACTATCATCCTCTCTCTCTCTCTCTCTCTCTCTCTCTCTCTCTCTCTCTCTCTCTCTCTAACACACATATGGGAAGAGAGAGAGAGAGAACAGGCCTAGAGAACATTTTGTTCTGCCATGTGTAAAGTCACCATGAGTTGAAGCTACCTCAATGACAACTAACAGTGAGAGAGAGAGAGAGAGATCCAGTCCCATGCTGGTAAAATGACACTGTGTGATTCAGTGCCAACCAATCAGTTCTAACTCACAGTGATCTCATGTACAGCAGATGGAAACACTGCCTGGCTCTGCCCCATCCTCACACTTGCTAATGCTTGAGGCCATGGCTAAAGTCATTGTGTCAATCCATCTCATTAAGGGGCTTCCCCATTTCCACTGTCCTTTGACTTTACCAAACATAATGCCGCTTTCCACAGATTGGTCTTCCCTGATAACGTGTCCAATGCACATGAGACAAAGTCTCACCAACCTTGCTTCTAAGGAGAGGCATTAAGTGATATTAACTAGAGATAAATGCGCGCCCCTCCATTTGGGTTTGACACACTATTAGATCATGTCTCCCGTACCCAACACAGTGCCTGACCTAAGGTAACTATTTATACATACATGTGGCATGACAGACTGAGAGAATAAAGGAGTCGGTAGCACTAATAAGTAAGAATAGATAAGGGGAGAATGGTTTCCTTCAGGTGAAAAAGACACAGTGAGCCTTTGGGGCTCTAAATTCCTTGGGAGTAAATGCTGCATCTGGTCTCTAACATTTGTGATGATCACATGAATGCACAGTAGCCTCTGTCTCAGACATGGTGGCCTTATAGCTGATCTTTGCTGCCCATTCTGTGAACACCTGGTACAGAAGAGCTTAGACAGGGAATACTTAGGGAAGTCATTCTTGAAGAAGAGAGCCCTCAGAGAAACCCAAGGTTTTCAATCATTGTAGGACCATCTTGTGGAAAGGGATTACCATGTATATTTCAGTGTAAGCTGCTCCAAATATCAACCAAGGCACCTAATTTTACCACAAAAACTGCATTTAAAATGTGCTGGAAAACTTGGCGTATATGCAAGGACATAGAGTAGATTTGTTTCATCCAATCTAAACACACTGAGCTGGGAACAACTGGAGGAAGCCCCAGAGGCAAAGATGAGCATTCAAAGGGAAGAAACATAGGCACTCACTCCTTCATCCTGTAATGGGTAGTGGTGCCCTCTCTCTTCCTCACACTTCCCAGGTCAGTTTACCCTTCAAATTCCAAACAATTTCCAAGTCCTTAGTGAAGCTCTTTTCTTAGCCATCATCAAGGTTGACCTACTTCTCTCTCCTAGAAACTTCCATTCTACTTCTCAATCTTACCCAAATGTCTACAGATTTTCTCTCTTAACAATTCAATGCTCTGGCAAGTGATCATAAGTAGAAAAGAAAGAAGATTGTTGCCATTGCCTCAATGTGCCCCATTAGGTTTCTGAAGGGGGTGACCTTTACGAAGTGATCACTTTGCCTTTCTTCCAGGTTGCCTATGTGTGTGTTTGAAGTCAGTAGCCAAACATTTCGTGATTTGTGCCACACAGGTTCTCCACAATGAAGAATGAGACTAACTATTGCCCTCATGGTACTTATAGTTTTGAAGGAGAATCCAAACGAGCAAATAAAAACAAAATGAAACCAGTGTACCACTGTCCTGGTCTAAGCTGTTCTGTACCAGGTGACCACTTTTGACATAGTGAGCCTTTGAGAGAGACAGAGAAGTAAAATAGCAGTTGGTGACATTCTTGGTGCAAATTTATACAGTGAGGCACTTCTGGTTCATGTAGGACAGGCAGTCAGATAAATGTGAGAACTCAGAGAAAATCCTTTCAAAAGGTGAGGTGGGCTTATTTTTCCCTGAGCTGAAGAAAATTGGAACATGAACTAAATGAAGAAAATAGGAAGAGATACTCTAAATATATTGACCAGATGGACTATGTTCTAAGTGACAAGAGGATGCCTGTGCCAATTAGGAACTCCTTAATAGAAAAACTCTCAGAGCCTTAACATTTTCACTCCCCCAGTGCATACCCTCTAGCACGTCACGGTGGTCATCACTGGGTGTTTGTCTAAAGTAAACCACTAGAAGGAGAGAACCATGATATTCCCTGATGTTCACTAACTCGGGTTACCTAGAGCTGGGATAGAATAGTCTGGCAATGGTTGTATGAGCAGCAGCATTTATAAAACCTAGAGTAGTATATGTGGCCTCATGGAAAGTGTCCCACCACAGTGTGTGACAATGCACTAGACTCTCTCAAACCTTCATTCTCTCATCTGAAGTCAGAGCTTGTAGGCCTGTCGGATTGGAAAAAAGAAAGAGAAACAATACATGAAAAGCCCCAGAAAGTTATATTATTATCAATCTTCATTGCAACCTGTTGGGACTCGAGGTGACCCCAAGTGTGTCAGATTAGTTCAACATTCCATAGGGTTTTCCCTGGCAGATGTGTCAGAAGTAAATCACCAGACCTTGCTTCTGAAAGGTAACTCTGGGTGGATGCCAATCTCCAACCTTTCATTTAACAGCCAAGGACATGAACCATATGTACCACCCAGGGCTCTTTGTTAATGTCCAGTGACTCATGCATCACCAGTCTTATGAACTGTCAGAGGAGAGTCTCTAATTTAAAAATTAAGAAGTTGAGAGAAGAGTTTTATTAGCTTTGCTGTGGACTGAACTTCTTTCCATTTTGTGGCAAATGGCAAAAAGAGGCGCATAAAGAATTACTGATAAGGAATCACTGAACCTTAGTAGCAACACAGGGTCCAATGAGAGTGTTGTCTCATGATGTTACCAGGAGAAGCTATCATTTCCAATAGCTACAATTTGCTGCTGACCCCACCTCTCGTGGCTGGGTGTCTTCACATTAAGTGTGTTTGAAATCTTATTGTCATTATTTCCCTTGACAACCAAGTTAGACTACTTGAACTACAACTAGATAACCCCTTCGAGATGTCAAAGAAGGCAGAATGCTAATAAAGGTAGGCTCTAACCACCTAAGTCATAGAGTGACAGTATTTAAATAAAGGTTAAGGACAATCGACAAAAGGAAAACTGTACCAAAGAGTTTCAGATGATGTCAAACAGGGGTCAGAGGGCATCAATAAGTTTGCTTGAAGAGGCAGTGTTTGTTTGGAAACCTGTATCTGTCATACGTAATTCTTAGTATGGTGCCCATCAAGATTGGGTCAGTCAAAAGTGGCCAGGCATGGTAACCAAGCACAGGTACTTTGCATGAGCGATCCTCAAAGAAAGGCCTCTCGCTCATTTAACTCCTCTCCTCCTGAGAGGCCCTATATTATTTTGTTCCAATGGAGTTTTTCATGACAGCAACTCAGAGCCCTCCAGTGTCATGCTTGCTCGATCCTTGATTTCAAATAACCCTCTTTATGCCCTGACTTAACTGCTTGTTTCCCACTCTTGCTCCACCATCAGATAAACACGCTTTCCATTCTCTGTCCAGAGCTTTGGTGGTGCCGCCAGGTAAGCGACGAACTGCTAACCTCAGGTCACCAGCCACATCACGGGAAAAAGAGGAAGCTTTCTGTTCCCAGTCTGATTGAGAGCCTCAGAGACCCAAAGGGAGAGTTCTACCCTGTCTGTAGGATCTCTATCACTCAGCCATGGCAGGGTATGCAGTTGAGTCCATTCTCCATTGCAGATTCGTCCAAAGATATATGTCGTTATTCTTCAAGCCACTCATTGTCTTTCTCACACCGAGGTCACTACCTCATGGAAGTTTCCCACATTTACTCCATCCCCTCACCCACCAGAACCCCTGCCCAGGCATTACTCTTCCATGCTCAGGGAGTTAAGTCATCTGGTTACATTTCAGTTGATGACATGTGTCTGTTGGTCTCCTCTAATGGCTTGTAAGGCCTTGGGGGTCGAGATCATGTCTAATCTGTGCTGCATACATCTGTACACTACCAAATACATCATTACTGTACATTACTCTAACCCAGTGGGGACTCAATAAAAACTTGTTGACTGACTGATTTAGCACGAGGATGATTATTACGTAAGGCACTTTGGTAAATAAATTTCAAATAATGACCAGCTCATACAAATGTTTTACTAGCTCACCTTCCCCATGGAATTTAATATAAAGGATGAAAATCAGCGGTCATTTCTACTTGCCCAACATTAAATGTTAACTCACCCCAGGGGAGTAGCTATTTTCAAGGCTAATTTCAAGTCAAAATGTCTGAAATGGTTGTCATTCCTAGTGACGTGCTGGGAAGATTCAAGAACTAGAGAATCAAATACAATCACTTCCACAGGTTATTAACCTTAAGCTATAAAATCATTATTTCCAGCACATTACTGATAACTCTAGATATTTATTTTAACCAGCAATTACTCAACAGAAACGCAATTACTCTCGAGAACATTCTAACAAGACCAACTTGTTAAGCATTGCATCTGTCCCACACTTTGTTGGGGGGGAGGGGGGGTAATCAGAAAACTTAACTCAGTTTGTACCATTCTTTAATGGTTCTTATTAGTTTATCATAGGAGCTGGTAGTCTTCAAAAATAAACACCTACCTGAATACAGACCTTAGGCAAGAAAACATTCCCAATAAATTTTCAAAAGAAAATTTGAGCCTCTGTGGTTGTTTCTGGCTTTCTCCCCCTGTAATGACCTCTCCATAGAAGCCCATATTAGGAGGGAGGGAGAAGGGGAAGTTTGCATGTACACTCTTTATGATTTAGTGTACCCTCTGGGTGTGAACTGGAACATAGGGAAACTGACAATAACCTAGAATTCCAAGGTGCTAGGAGCAGATGAGTGGAAAATCAATCCAAGTTTCTTAGTAAACACAATTTTCTTGCTTCGCTAATGATTATGAGCAAATATTCTCAAGACCAATTTTAGTGCATGTCTATGCATGGCATGTTGTTGCTGTCAAACCAGCTCCAACTCATAGCAACCTCATGTGTGCAGAATGAAAGGCTCCATAGGTTTTGGGATTGCCCAACTGTCTTCATGGGCACCTGTGGGGGAAGTGAGATTTGAACTACCAGATTGTATCCAGTAGTCAAGCTCTTACCTGTTTGTGCTGCCCAGGGCCCATATGAGTGGTAGAAACATGTTTAAATATTTCAAGCAGCAGTTTGTATTACAAATTTTAAAAATCAAATTAAGAAAGGTATTTTAAAATGAATGGTTTACTTCTTTCAGAATGTCCCCAAGCAAATGAATTCTCCTATTCTCTGTCATGCTCTGAAAAGATGACCTGGTTGTTGGTACTCTGATATTTTTTTTTTTTACTAAATAAAAGTTTGAATCTTATAAAACACTTTGACACAGTTCAGATCCCAGAAGGTTTCTTCAAGTCAAGTGCAACCTGATTCCCTGTGACAGTCTCTGTGAAGTTTCATCTACTAAAAGGTAGTAATTGTCATTTGGGGGCCATCGGGGTGAAAAGGCAAAACGGAACCAAAGAAGCTAGAACACACAATCCTCGTAGCAAAAGAAATGCTTGGTGTCTCAAGGGCAGTGTGGTGAGTACTTTAAAGTGTATTTGACTTTAAAGTTGAT
The DNA here is from genome assembly GCA_004026705.1 of Nesogale talazaci. NCBI lineage: Eukaryota > Metazoa > Chordata > Mammalia > Afrosoricida > Tenrecidae > Nesogale > Nesogale talazaci. Next base: position 107,043 of record PVJH01003875.1, on the reverse strand, counting down.
CTCTTTTCTCCCCCTTCCACTTTCTTGGGCAAGCATCAGCAAATACAACAAATTATCTCAGAAATTTGAGACGCATAGAGATAAACTTCATATACAACACACCAGACTTCTAAGCTCCCCTTATACATATAAATGGAAATAATTAGACTTTGGATGGGGAAAAAAAACCTGACAGAACAAAGAAAGGCCATGATCTAATATCAGAATAAAGTTAACAAATGTCATTGAGTGAGATGGTTGGTGATGAGTGAAGGTCATGCCCAGTTTACTTTTCACAGTTGACAGATCAAAGTTTTTCCTTCACTTTGGATAAAGGCTGAATGAAGTTAGCTGGCCTTTGCAAAGTCCTTTTATATAACATTAAGTCTGTCTGGGGTTTCTTGTTTCTAAGGCACCTAAATGGCCCAGACAGGTGTCAAAGAGCCAACCTAGAAGGGAAAAATAAAAAGGGTATATCTCAATTTAAATGACTTTTTTGCCTAGGATTAAATAACGTGGAAAATGTAGTCATAAACAGAGCTTCCAAGATTACGTCACACTATACCCATGAGTATTGAATACTATACAGGCACACAGAAAGATATATAGACATGGTCATTGAATGATTGACTTGTAATTTCAGAATACACTAACTTATCATGGCTAATCACCCATCTGATTCATGAATCATCTTAAATATCCCTCACAGGTGCTCATCCAGCCCATGGTTGAAAAATCTTCATGATTGGGAAATTCTGCAACATGACCATAACGGTGCGGTAGCTGTATCAGGAAGTCTAAGTCTCTGTAGTTTGATCTCTTCGGCCCTATGGCTACCCCTTGAGACAAAACAGAACACCATGAATGTTTGCACTACACGCTTGTTAGTGGTGGTGGTGGTGGTCATGTGGTTGTTGAGTGCCATTGGCTCAGTTGTGACCCACAGTGACTGTATGCACAACAGAAGGAAACACTGCCCAGTCCTGAACTGCATGAGGTCCTTCTCCAGAGACCAGTCTTTCCTGGCAACATGTCCAAAGTATGTAAGATGAAGTCTGGCCATCCTTACCTCTAAGGAACACTGTACATCTAAAGATGAACCACATGGCATCCTTCAATGATCTAAAATTCTCTATCTCACTCCCACTACCCCTCAGTCCTCTCGATCCTTCAAATATGCATATCTCTCAAGAGGCACAGTGTCCAATCTTTTTACTCTTCTGATGAGGCTCTCTGGTTAGAAGGCAACTTGACTGGGTCCCTCTAAAATTGTTGTTTGAAACTTGAGTATAGAACTCCAGGGACAGTCTTCCTAGGGCATTGAAACATGAACCAGTTTTTCTTTAGGTCTATATGCTCTGTCTTTAATTCAGCCTAAGATATGATCAGTAATTTTGGTAGAGGCTATCATTTGAGCAACATTTCTCAAACTCAAAATAACTGGTGTTTATTCAGTACTCTATATTTTACAAATTTCTTTCATTGCTATAACTTGAGACTGACCGTGAAAGCAAATTATAATAAAGGGATGGTGTTAATATGAAAAAGATGCAACACGAAGGTATACAAAGTTAAGATAAAAATTCCCAGATCATTTCAATAGGCTGTAAAGCTAGGACTTATACTCAGTTCCTCTGGCTATAGATTGCATTCCTGTGCAACTATATGACTCTACTCTACGTGGTCACTCTGATCATCTCTTAGTGATTATGATCAATGACAAGCTCAAAATTAAAAAAAATCCTAACCCAGTGCCATCACATCGATCTGATTCAGAGTGACACTCTAGCACAAATTAGAAACTCTCCCCGTGAGTTTCCAAGACTACAAATCTTAACCGGAGCAGAAAGAAAAACTCTCATCTTACTCCGTTGGAGCAGCTAACGAGTTCAAACTACTCATGCTGTGGTTGGCAGTCCAAATCCAAATATAGCCCACTAAGCCACCAAGATTCTTTCTGTCAAAGGCAGACCTCCAAATCTTTTGCCAGGGTAGGAAGCACATCCTAGAGTAGAATAAGGGCAGGTCAGCACACAAAGATTTGCTGCTGCTTTACAAAATGGTTACAGAACATCATCTACTATCTGCTCCAAAATCTCCCCCTTACTTCATTTCCATCTCAAAAGTCTTCTGTCTGGGGCCAGCTTGACTTTACAAGCACGTTTTCAGGGAAATGAGAATGCTGACACATTGTAGGGGTGTGTCATGGAACGGGGAACAACTGTCATGGAACAATTTGAATATAATTTGTTGAATGGGAAACTAATTTGTTATGAAAACTTACATCTAAAGCACAATTAAAAGTTTTTTTTAAAACCCAAAGGTTTTAATACTCTAGCTTCTTAACACTTTCCCTATACTCTGAAATTCTCAAAAGATCTCCAACTTTTATTCAACTTTTTAGTTATTTAGATCTATTTATAATATATATTTGCTAATATTTCAAGAAGCAAATATATCTTGCCCTACTCTGCATAGTGCAAGACTGACAATTTGACCCCATCAACTGCTCCTTTGAAGAAAGATGAGGCCTCCGTAGAGATGGACAGAATGTATATCACTATGAGTCAAAATTGACTCAATGTCAATGAGTTTGATAGTGCAAAGAATAAGCAAAATTATACATTGGGCTACTGAGTAGAAGGTTGGAGGTTCAAGTCCATCCAGAGGCACCACAGAGGCAAGGCCTAGTAACTACATGTGAAAAAAATAGCTATTAAAAACCCTAAGGAACACAGTTCCCTTTAACACACATAGGTCACCCAGTTTCAGTCAACTCCATAGCCACTGTTTTAAAAACTTGAAAACATACAGAAAGGTAAATGATCTGCTCTTTGCCTCTACTCCTGAAACTGATCAAAAGCAAACAAAATGCCATGGCTGGGCTGAGAATAGAATTTGGGGTGCTTAGAGACCTCTGTGATTGTTGCTTCAACTCATTGGCTGGACACAACTCACTAAGAGGTATATCAGAATCCACAGGGTAAGAAGTCGGGAAATGTAGAGAATGGAAAAGGTATATTCAGTAATGAAATATACGTGGGGAAAAGTATTCATTCCCCAGGACAAACTATAGAACCTGTAAGAATTTTAAAGTTTACTAATTAGAGGCAATAATTTTGAAAATTTAAGACGTATTGCTGGAATTAACTCAATAATTAGCATCTTGAATGTACTAGAGTATTTACTTTGATGCTCTTCCTTACCAATGGAATTTCATTAGAAATTCCCACATTCTTTACTGAAGGCAAGTACCTTTGTCTATATCTTATTTATTTATTTATTTCCCTCTCCTTCTTTAAGCACACTGCTCATTCACTCTCCCGGAAGCCATCCCAACTTGGATTTTCCACACACATTTCTGGCTATTTCTTCTCAAGTTCCCCTTCCTTTTCTTGGCATCTGAATTTTTTTAGTCATTTTATTGGGGACTCATGCAACTTTTATCACAGTCCATTCATACATCCTTTGTATGCAAAACACATTTGTACAATTGTTGCCAGCATCATCCTCAAAACATTTGCTTTTTACTTAAGCCCTTGGTAATAGTGCCTCATTTTTACCCCTCTCCCCCCACTCACCTCTCCCTCATGAACCCTTGATAATTTACAAATTATTATTTTATTATATCATACACTCTCCAATGTCTCCCTCCATCACTTTCCAGTGAGGAGGTTATATGTAGAACCTTATAATCAGTTCCCCCTTGACATGTGAATTTTAAAGTATCCCAGAATTCAGTGTTTGGATCTCTTCTCCTCTCTAACCTCACCTACTCCTAAAATGATCTCATCCAGACTCGTGGCTTTAGAAAACAGCAGTGTATTCCATACGCTGAAGATATGATTCAATTTGACATTTCTTTTTTAATATCTAACAAGTTTTTTGAACTTAGCCTATCCAATATCATAAAATAGCTTTCCCTGAAGCCTTGTCTATCTAAAGAATTGACAACTTCATCCATCTATGCCCTTAGGCTAAACATCCCTGTATTCTAGTTTATCTTTTGTTGTTGTTGTTGTTGTTGTTTTGGGCATCACTGCCCACTGGTGGGAATGGGAGGCCCAGTCTTGCTCCTGGAGAGCAGCTGCTGGCTTTGAACCACCAATTCTGTGGGCCGCAGTCCCACATTCAACCACTATGCCACCAGGGCTCAGCCCTATTCTAGTTTATCTTATGTAACACATCACCTGTTAGGAAACCTTGTTGTTCCAATGAGAAAATATATCATTGACCTTGGAACAACAAAGGGAGTGAACTTCATGGGTCCTCCTGTATGAAGATTTTTTTCAATAAAATACTGGTAAAATTATTAGAGATTTTAGTCAATATGAAAAACCTGGCATATGAACCATGAAGCCTAGAAATATAAGTAACTGATGTACTGAATGTTATAATAGCTGTAAGAGCCCCCAATAAAATTATTTTTAAAAAAAGAAAAGAAATATAAGTAACAAATTTAAGTAAAAGTTTGGTATATCAAAAATACATAAAATATATGTAGATACTACTCCATGTTTAGCATTTACTACCATAAAATGTACACAAGTCTATTATAAAGACTTAAAATTATCAGAACTTGTACACATAAACAATTGCAGACCATACAGGACATAATTTTCAATTGGGAGAAGTGTAAAGAGATGTAAAGATCAAGTATTAAATCGTTACTTCATAAATTAACTGTGGCACATATTGTACAATTGTAATAATTTCATAGTCACCATCTGTTACTATTGCAGTGAACTTTAAGTGGTGCAAGCAGCCAGTCAAAATGCTGTGTGACTCTAATCATCTCTGTGTGAGGAATCTATCACTCCAGTAAGTTATATGTCTCAATGGTAAGTTGTAGAGTAAAAGCAATGTCTCCTGCTTCTCGTGTTTTTCATTGTGTTGAATGCAACTTTGAATAACACCATCAGACTTAAACCAAATACCACTAATGATGCTAGAAGAGTTCTTAAGAAGCAAAGTTATGACATCACAAGATAAAAATAAGTTGCTTGATATGTACCACAGACTGGGATGCAGAGCTGCAGTTTCTCACCACTTCAAGATAAAGTATGTTCATTGCAAGTTGTAGGAGGTCCCAATAAAATGATTTAAAATATATTCATCAAAAAAGGAACCATTGTCAGGAAAGAAAAGAATATGATAAAGACATCTCTGCAATAATGCCAGCAGGTGTAAAAACCTTACACTTCTTGTGAAAGACCTTATATCTTTTATTGAAATGCATCTTTTATATGGTTGGATGTAAGATTGCTTTAAGAAAGGCATATCTCTAGATACAAATATGCTTCTAGAAAAAGTAAAGTTTAATATGCAAAAGTTATAATATGCAAAAGAAAGTGAAGGCTATACAGTTGGAAATTTTCATGCCAGTCAAGGATGGTTTGATAATTTTCTAAAGAGATTTTGTTCTAAAAATGTCATGATAACGGGCTGAGCCCCGGTGGCGTAGTGGTTGTGCGTGGGACTGCAGCCCACTGGATTGGAGGTTCAAATCCAGCAGCAAGGCTGGGCCTCCTACTCCCACCACCAGAGGGCAGTGATGCCCCCCCCAAAAAAAAATGTCATGATAACAAGACAAGCAGCTTCTGTCAAGCCAGAGACAGCCAGCAAGTTCCTGAAAACCATGAAGAAAGACAATGAGCAAAAAATATATCAGTTTCAACAGGTTTTCCATGAAAATGCAAGTGGCCTCTTCTGCAATAAAGAATACCACAATGGGCATTCATTAATAAGGAAAAAAGGTGAAAACAAGGATTTAAGATGGTAAGAGACAGGCTAACTCTACTATGTTGTACAAATACAGTTCAGTGGGAGAAGGTTTGATACCTTATAGAAAGATTTGCAGATAAATTTAAAAGCAAAAGAAATTATAGAAATTTCATATTTTTTCTTAAAGTTACACTGAATTTGCCTGCCTATCCTGACTCCTCCTCTATCTCCTCCATCTCTTCTACTTTTTATACCCCTGAGACAGCAAGACCAAACTCAATGTGGATAAGATTCTTCTTGTAAACAAATGATGTAAATTTACAGTAACTATAAATGCAGCATGTAAATGTATTTTCTCTTTGTCATGATTTTCTTAATAACGTTCACTTTTCTCTAGCTTACTCTTATCAGAATATAGTTATTATAGGAAAATAAGATAGACAAAATAAGACTTAACCAGCTATATTTGTTATCACTAAGGTCAACAGTAGACTATTAGAGCCTAAGTTTGGGGGGAGTCAAAAGTCATACATGGATTTTTGCCTGTGTGGGGATCAGTACACCTTGTCCCAGCATTGTTCAAGGCAAGCTGGCAGATTTCCAGCTCCTCTGCTGCTACAATGCAAGTACCAGCAAACATCAACTCCTACCCTTGCCTCATCTGTATACTCTCTACCCTCACTCAGAGTGATCCTGCAAGGGTAAGTCAGGCCTCATTGCTCTTCGTTACTCAAAACCCACCTGTGGTAATTCCATATAATCTGTTGTCAATTTGAGACTTGAAAGTAAGGGGTGGGGGGAGTTTGGCCTGTCAGTCAGGTCACAGTTTGATGACTTCATTTGGAGGTGCTACAGAGATAAATAGCTCACAGGAGGTGAGACACTCACTCCCTGCGAGACATCCCTTTGACAAGACACATGGAATAATGCCAGAGTCCTGGAACAGAAGGAGCCACGTGGAGACCCCTGCCAGCACTGAGATGCTTCCCCTGCCACTGGGTCCACAAGACTTTCCGTCCACTGATCACAGATCACTTCCTGCATTTGGCACCATGTGTTTCATGCGTTTCATGAGTTACATGTGTTTCATGAGTCTGAAGAGGAATTTATAGATTGGTATCAAACCTATGAGTTAATATCAGACTTAGGAGCTAGATCCGGATTGGGCTAGGATATTTTCTTAACGTACAGTTACTCTTTGATATAAAACTATCTCTTACACACATATGGATGCCCATGAATTTGTTTCTGTAGTTTACCGGAACTAACACACCACCTTACTCAGAGTTAAGACCAAGATTCTCTAATGACCTACAAGCACCAGCATGAACTGTCCCGTGGGTAAATTTCTGCCCCCATCTGCTATGATTCTCGACTTTTCTCATTTCATTCCAAATACACCAACAACTTCATAGTCCTTGAATGTTCCTGCCTCATGGCCTTTGCCCTTGCTTTTCCCTCAACAATCTTCCCTGGGATGGTCACATAATATGTGCCCCTGTGTTAGTCTGTGTAGCCTAGAGAAACAAATTCATAGACTCTCATATATGTATAAGAAAGAGCTTTATATACAAGAGCAGTTGAATATTAAGAAAACATTCCAGTTCAGTCCAGAGCAAGTCTTTAAGTCCATTATTAACTCATATGTACAATACCAATCCATAAAGTCCTCTTCAGACTCACAAAACACATGCAATGATGTCCAATGCAGGAAGATCACAGGCCAGTGGGTGGAAAGTCCTGTGGATCCAGTGGCATTGTAAGCATCTCAACGCTGGCAGAGGTTTCCACATGGCTCCTTCAACTCTGAAATGCTGACTGCCTCAGGGGAGCTTCATGTGACTTCTCCTCAGAAATGTCTCACAAGGAGTAAGTAGAGAGAGAGTGTGTCTCCACCACCAACGAGGAAAATACAGAAGTTCCCAGAATCCTCAGGAGAAGGCTATGCACACACAGAGGTCTCATTGGCTATGACCTGATTGACCATGTAGACTCCACCCTTCACTCTGAATCCTCAAGTTGACGCCAGATTATGTAACTTCCACAACTCCCATTTCTTTATAGTTGTTACTTCACAGCCACCTCCAGAGTGAGATCTTGCATGGTCACATGAGCTGAAATTCCAATGTTTCACAAAGCACTTCTAAATTCTTTAACCTAACTTATGTTTTTAGAAATTATCAATATCTAACATGGCTACACAGATTGACAGATGCATTGCATTGTCTGCTGCAGAAGAACTTTTTAAAGTGTTAAAAAAAATCAAAGATATTACATTGAAGACTAAGATGTGCCTGACTCAAACCATGGTATTTTCTATCATCTAATAAGCATATGAAATTTGGGCATTAAATAAAAGACTGAAGAGAATCAATGTATTTGAATTATGGTGATGGTGAAGAATTTTGAAAATACCATGGACTGCCAAAAGAACAAAATGATCTTTCCTGGAAGAAGGAGTACATTAAGAGCCCTTCTAAGAAGGGATTGTGGCATCTGCTGGATGTGTGGATGTGTGTAACCTGCTGGCACCACACTTACTTTGGTCTTGTTGTAAAGAGAGACCATTTCCTGGAGAAGGACATCATGGTAGGCCAAGTAGGGGGTCACAAGAAAGAAGAAGACCTTTGACAAGATGGTCTAACACAGTGATGGCAACAGTAGTGGTTGCTCAAATATAAGGACAATTTTCAGAATGGCACAGGTCCAAGTAGTGTTTCACTATATTGAACATAGGGTCACTATAAGTCAGCCCTGATTCAGCAGCAGCTAACACTTTATTTATAGTGTCTGAATGTAGTGTAAGTTCTTCATCAACAGAGATTTCTTTACTTTTTTGTTCACTGCTATAGCTCTAGTGCCTAGGTGGCAGTTTAGGCTGAATTTCACGTCGGCCTAAAATATATAAAAATGTAGGGGTGTTATTAAACCTGTCAATAAAGTCACAGCCTGATGCTCTACAAGGAGAAGGCCTCCTTGTAGGTGTGGCCTTCTCATAAGGAGGGTCCTGGGAACCTGCTGGCTGACCCTGATGGAGGCCAGTGCCCTGGAGATATGTCCCCTGCAAATTGGATCCATGAGATTTTGCACCCACAGGCTTGTGATATTCCTGCATTCTACATCAATGCATGTGGCTTCATGAGTCTAAAGAGGGACTTATGGATTAGGAACAGACTTATAGATTTGATTTGGATTGTGCTGGGATCTTTTCCTGGTGCAGAATTATTTCTTGATGTACAGCTTCTTCTTACACAAAATGAGTGTCAATGGATTTGTTTCTCAAGTCAACCCAGCCTGACACTGCCTATACCACAATAGATGCTTTAAAGAAAATTGTTTGAATAAATGACTGAATAATCTTCCCATAAGTCAAAGGAAGAGATAAGGTTAGTGGTGGTGACTTGGTGAAGACAAGATATCCTGGTGATCAATGCTTCGTTATCTTTTCAATCACTCTTTTGACAATCTGTTCTAGAATGTTGCCTGGAACTTTATCACACTGTGGCCATTAGATTGTGACGTGTCCAACCAGAGCTCTCATGCCCCGTAATATATGCCACTGCATTTTCATTGGTCTCTGTCTTCCACAGAAGCAAGCAAGCAAGAAAACAAAGGCAAAGTCTAATGTGTTCACTAACAGTCCTAGCCTCCATACAGTGCCTGGAGCTCAGCCAATATTCAAAATAGAGCTGTCATATATTGTCACTTTCATGAACCCCCTTTCTTGCTCTCTTTTTAAAAGTCAGAAAAATTTCCATCCCTCAAGAAGCACAAACAATTATTCAGCAATTATTGTTCTCATTGTAAGATTCTGAGAAGTTCTAGACAGAATTCCTGGGCTAGTTTAAAACACAAAGATTCTACTTTCTTCTTTTTGCATTTCATTTTTCTCTTAGTATTTTTCTACCCAAAGATCATGTTTCTGAACAACAACCAAAAAAAAGATAAAAACAAAACAGCAGTGAGCCTGTCCTTTGGTTCCTCTTTGTCCACGGAACACCCTTTATTACAAGGATCAGGTCTTAGGCCTGCCACCCCTTGTTCTTCTCATCTCTCAAAACACCTTCCTAATTTCTTTTTCATTTGTTGTTTGAATATCCTGAATGACCCAGCTTACTTATATGTTAGTCTTTCTAAAAGTCTCTATACACAAGGGTCTCTTTTATATTCATTTTTTACTATATCCTCTGATTTCCAGCCTTAATATATAGTATTCTTTAAAATTAAGCTATTATGTCAGCCTAGTTTTAGTCCTGCCTAGAGTTTTTCTTCCCTAAGGATAAACACAGCTGTACAACAAAAATGACCTTTATGAGTGCTACCTTGAGTTAAAGTCATCATATAACATGGGCCCTCCAATTCACTCAACAATTAGGCTGCTCAAAAACAGCAAATGATTTAATTTTTTTTAATTACAAAGAATATTAATATAGAAATAACTGAAAACAAGATATGCTGTAGCAAAAACTCTCCAAGGAACTTTTAAGTCATCCTTTGAGCTTGAAAAACATATTTTTGGCCATGCTATATTTGTACAAGGAGCAAATGCAATTTATTAAACAATAGATATTTAAAAACAGTAACTCAAGAAAATCTTTAAAATGCCTGATAATGACCCATTGGATTATGCATTAGGCTGCTCACCACAGGCCAGACGTTCAAATTAACCAGCTTCTCCTCGGTGGGAAGAAGGGTCTCCCTATGTCGATACACAGTTACCATACCAGAAACTCACGGGGGACAGCCTACCCTCCCCTATTGACTTGGTGGCAGCAAGTTTAGTTTTTGGAGGGTGGTGGGATTGTGGTCAATGTGCAAGAGAACGTCAAGAAATTCGTAAAATGAGGAGATTGGGAGAGGATGAACTTCTTCCGCAAATTTGTTGAAGCTTCTTTGTATGACAAGCAGGTGCATCACCTGTCCATATACAACTGCAAAGCAAGCAGTCAGGTGAATGGCCTGCACCAGGCTCCAGTGACCACCCCCGCACCCCCACCCCAAGGTCAGACAGCACTGGCATTTGAACGCTTGTCTCTTGTAGCTGTAGTCTTCAGCTTGCTTACGTGTCCCCTAAGATAATTTTGAAAAATGAGGTATCCTCTCACTTGTTATAAATTGAAATCTAAAACTCCCACCATGCATTCGAAAGGCATATTTCAAAATCCCAAACCAAACCCATTGCCATCAAGTTGTGGATGCCTGACAGCAATCCTAGAGAACAGACTAGCACTTTCTCTATGGGGTTTCCCAGACTATCAATACTATAAATACTGTGGAAACATATGACCTCATAATTCTTCTATGTACCCGTTGGTGGCTTTGTACTGCCTAACTTTCTGTTCGCACCTGAGTGCTTTTTCTATGTTTTAATTGTTTGGGGGCGGAGGGGGTGGGAGTTGTTAACAGTTTGGTTTCAACTTATAGTTGTCTTCATACAGCAGGCAAATAACAACAACAACAAAAATGAATAAAAGTCTGGCTCGTGCACCATCCTCACCCTTGTTTTTATGTCTGAATAAGGAAAACCAGAGAGCCAATGCAAGGAAATTATGATATTGACAACGAATACTGAAAGTGTCATGACCTGCCGCATGCTACCAGACCTTGTTGAATAATATCATGCTTGGTGAAGTAGAGGGTCAGAGAAAAAGAGAAAGACCCTCAATCCATTTCGGCAGCTGCCCCGATGGGCTCAAACATCTCAACAGTTGTGAGGCTGCTGCAGGATGAGGTCGTGCTTTATTTTGTTGTCACTGGGCTCACAGTGAGTCAGAACGAACCAGATGACACCTCAAGTGACAATCTTATTCAATAACATGCCATGTCAAAAAGGAAATTGTGTATAAATTTTCTGTGGATTTGAGCAAATATCTCTTGAGCATTTGGATAGTACCATAAAATATTCCACTTGAAAGATCAAATGTTCATTTTTTCATTCTCGAATGCCAAGTTTCTGAAATTTGATCTTAATAGTAACTTTGGGGAAGGATAAATCATATAGTCTATAAAAATAAGCAAATAGAGAAACACATATATACAATGAAAAGCAAGGGCAGGCCATTGACCTTTTTATATCTGTCTGTGCACCTCTGCCCATTGGAACATTTTCAAACATGCTAGGTAGAGACACAAGCTTGAAAACTGCTGTCCTTAATTAGTTCTCAAGCTGAGTCATACTAAGTGCCCCCAGCCCCTTCGTCCCATGTCCATTCCTTTTCTACATTGCTGTCTGAGCCTCAGAAGCTGATGAGAGAGTCTGCCTCATGTGCACAACCTTTCTTATGTAGAAGTATTTGGTTTTCAGTTCCCCTGAACAAGAAACTGGTGAAGAGATCATCACCTTTTAAAGACTTTGGCTATGGGACTGTCCCAAATCATTTACTTGGAAGAAAGATTAGGTGACCCTATGACCCGAACAGTTCAAATTTCTAATATTCTAGCCCATTGTTCTCATAAGAAATCTTATCCGTTACAGACAAGAAACCCAACTTTTGATTGAACAACCACCTGCTCTCATCAGACAACCTAGAGTTTGTGCATTTTGAGAAGAGGAAGAGGAATGACAATGAGTTTTGACGTCTAGAATTTTCTCTGCAGTCTACTCTGTATTACAAAGCACCAAGTTTCTTTGTAGACATTTCCTGACCTTATCTGTGTGGTTGTGGATATGTATATGTTGTGTTGTGTCCCATCTGTGTGTCTGTGGAAGACAAAAAGAAAGAGAATGGATACAACCAGAGGAGACTTCATTAGTGGTCCTGATAGTGACAGTGTGCTGAAAAAAGGCATTGCCTAGATTAATAATAAATCATACAGAAAGAGCTCGAGGAAATAACTGCAGCTTTAAAAAGAAATGATACCAACAGATGGATATTTGCAGTTCTAAAGATATTTTTTTAATTATTGTAAAAAAATTGGTGTGTTCTACTAAGTATATCCTCAACATCAACACATCTAAAATAAAGCCTTGTACATTATCTTTAAATGCAAAATTCTATGGATTATGCCAGAATTTTCTTTTCAAATCAAGAGCAGACTTTTGGAAATCAAATCATTAGACTAAGGCTGTGAAATCAACATGCAGAATTGAAACTAACATGCCACATTTTCTGGAAAATCTGACAAAAAGTGGGTGAACGCATGTTGGAAGAACTCAGGAGACTTCCCTAGCATCTTGTCCCAAATATGCTTTCTAGGAAACTGTTTTTGAGAAACGAAGGATTGATACAAAAATTAAAAACCCAGATGATCACAATCTTTCCCTAACTCTTCTCCTACAGAAGCTACCGTTTCCTAATGAAGCCAGGGAAGAGCCTTTTACAAAACAAGAATGTGAAGCATCCATGCTTCATCTTCAGAGTGTTGCTGCAAGGTACTGTCGCCCCTATTCCAGCTCACAGCGACCCTGTGTACAACAGAAGGGGACACTGCTCCATCCTGCACCACCCTCATAATTGTCATGTTTGAGCCCCCTTTTGCATTCGTCTTCGTCCCTCCATTCTCCAGGTAGCCTGTGGTATATTTCATATTCCTCACCAACACTATAATTCCAAACCATCCAGTTCTCCTTCTGCACCTTTACCCTTCCTTACTCATTATCTAAACTTTGCAAGCAAATGAGCCAATTGATAATACAGTGACTTGGAAGGCGGCATCTTAAAAGAGGAGCCCTAAATGAGATTAAAATTTTAAATCTGTGATACTGGTCCCTTTATCTTCCTTCTCTGTGCTTCAAGCTCTTCGTTGATAAGATGCTATTCCAAACTCACTGCCACCAAGCCAATGCTGATTCCTAGATATTATGTAGGTTGTAAACCTTCCACAGGAGCTGGTGGCATCATCTTTCTTCCAAGAAACAGCTTGGTGTTTCAAATCCACGGGTGGTGGATTTGAACCACCCGTCTTTGGCTTGGCCATTCAGCATTACCTGAAAACACCAAAAATGCCAACTTACTCGGTAAGGTTACTGTAGCCATCAACTTAAATCATTCAACATGAAGCATTTATGGTGCAAATGACAGGTCGAATATTCAAGAAATGGAAGTTATTATTCAGGAGAATTTGTTTTAGCTGATCAATTGTATAACTTTAGGCAAGTCATTTAGCCCCTCTAAATCTCCATTATATATCCCTTTAGGAATGGCAAAGTTGCAGTGAAGATAAGCTCTTAAACATAGAACCAGCCATATGGTGGAAGCTCAAGAGTACTAGCTAACTTTATGTCCTAAGATCATTTCCAGTTGTTTTGCCTCTGTGACTATTTCTTTTCTGTAAACATTTAATAACAACAAAAACGATCAATGATTACAGGTGGTAGGCAAAAATCCCTTGGATTGAAGAAAAATAGAATAAACTGAACTCCATCTGAATGAAAAACTTTTATTCATTAAAAAGCATCCTTTAGAATTGGGGTCGTGACCCCAATTCTACCACATAAATCCAGCTAGACCAGATGTACAGTGAAGTTGGAAACATGGGAAACTTAGGATAGATGATCCATCAAGACTAGTGATGGGAGTGGTAATACCAGGAGGGTGGAGGGATGGAAGAATAGAAAGGGAGAACCAACTTCAGGGATCTACACGTAGCCTCCTTTCTGGGACACGGACAACAGTGAACAGTATGAAAATAATAACAATTTGTAAATTACTAAGGGTTCAAGGAGAAGGGGGGTTGGAAGGGAAATATAGGGAGCTGATATTGGGTGCCTGGAGAGAGGGAGGATGTTTTGAGAGTGATGATGGCAATAAGTGTGTAAATGTGGCCTGCATACGATTGATGTTTGTATGGATTGTGATGGGAATTGTATGAGCCCCCAATAAAATGATTCATTTTTTTAAAAAAGCATCCTTTAAGAAATTTTTTAAATTTCAATATACATTTGACCAAAAAAAACTTACATCTAAGCTATATTAAAATAATAAAACTCTTACAATGCAACAAAAAGACAAATGACCCAATATAAAATTGTACAGTACTATATATACTTGTGTATAAGCCGAGTTTTTCAGCACATCTTTTGTGCAGTTTTTGTGGTAAAATTAGGTGCTTAGGTGAAATTCACATCGGTTTATACTCAAGTGTATATAGTACACTTTATGGAATAAAATATAAGAAGGACACATAAGCACATGAAAAGATGCCCAGGATCATTAGTCCTTAAAGAAACGCAAACTGTAATCACAATAGTGCTATGTCCTTCTTATGCTATCAGAATGACTACACCTTTAAAAGACTGGCAAAAATGTTGAACAAACTACTGCTGAAAATGCAAAATGATAGTATAACTGGAAAATAGTTTGGAAATTTCTCCTAAAGTTAAGCAAACACTTATCATCTGTCAAAGTGATTCTGCTGTTACATATTTATCCAAAGAACTTTTCTCTGAAAAAAAAGGAAACGACTTTTGACACCAATTTGACAGTACTTTATTCATAATAACTAAAATTTGGAAACAACCAAAAGGTCCATAAATTGACAGGTGAATAAATACACTGTGGTACATCAACACGAAGAAATACTATTAACTCAAAATAAAATCTTGTGGCCATTGAGTAAATTCCAACTCATAGAGAACCTATCAGACGAGGCAGAACTGGGTTTCTGAGACTGTAGCTCTTTACGAGGGCAGAAAGCCTCATCTTTGTCTCTGAGAATGACTGGTAGTTTCTGAGATTTCAGCCAAGTGTGTAACCACTGCACCACCAGGGCTTCTTAAATACCACTACACAGCAATGAAAAGCAATGAGCAAGATGGACGTATCAACATGGAAGAAGCTCAAAAGACATTTTTGAAAACCCAAACCAAACCCCCTGCGAATGAGCTGATTTCCTACGTGACAGCATAAAACAAGAGTGGGACAAGAGGAAAGTAAAAGGAAATAGAGGGAAGAACAAGCGACAACGGCCATCTACAGAGGTCTAAATACAGGCATGTCCATATGTAGATATATTTATATAACAACAGGAAAATAGATCTATGAACTTATATTTATTTGCTAAGTTTTAAGGCAGCAGGTGGATGTTGGGCCTTAACTCAAGTACTCCCTCAACACAAGAACACTGTGTTCTAATAACCTGGCATTCCGTGCTGCTCACTTTCCCAACACAATCACTGAAGACAAAATTAGTGCATAAGCAAATGTGGTGAAGAAAGCTGATGGTGCCCAGCTATCAAAAGATAAAGCATCTGGGGTATTAAAGACTTGACGAAAAACAAGCAAGCAGCCATCTAGCTGAGAAGCCATAAAGTCCACATGAAAGAAGCACACCAGCCTGTGTGACCATGAGTTATTGATGAGATCAAGTATTAGGCATCAAAGATCCTGAATAAAAATTCTACCAATGTAAATAGGGCAGGAGGCATGGAGTGGAGACCTAAAGCCCAGATATAGACAATTAATTGTACACCCCCTTACAGAAAGGTCACAAGAAGAAGATGAACCATTCAGAGCACAAGTATAGCACCAATGAAACACACAACTTTTCTCTAGTTCTTTAATGCTCTCCACACACACACCCCTCCCATGACCTCAACTCTACCTTAAAAATCTGACTAGACCAGAACATGATACACAGCTACAGATGAGAGCCTGCAACAAGGGAATCCAGGACGGATAAATCCCATGGAAGCAATAATGAGAATAGAGACACCAGGAGGGGAAGGGGAAGGTGTGGGGAGAAAGGGGGAATCAATCACATGGATTGACATATAACAGGAAAGGGGGTGAAGGGAGACAGTGGATGATGTAAGATATGAAAATATTAATTTATCAAGGGTTCATGGGGGAGTGGGGAGGAGAGAGGGAAAATGAGTTGATATCAAGGGTTCAGTAGAAAAAAATGCATTGAAATGATGGCAACATATGCTTGATATAATGGATGGATGTATAGACTGTAATGAGAATTGTATGAACCTCCAATAAAAGTATTTAATTAAAAAAACTGAAATACCTTTAAAATGGGTGAAAGGGAAGATCAAATGACAAGGTATTACATTCTAATCTAACCACATCTGCTCTAATCAACTTTACAATGGTCCCTGTCTGATAGCAAAACTATTCACATCCTTTGATTATGGTCAAAAAGAATTCACTGGACCTTTAATCCATGTATAAACCATGAGAATGGATTTTGAGATTCCACTGTCATCCACAGCCTTCTGCAAACTGGATATTCACCATTGAAACTCTAATATCCTTCCCTCCTTTGAATTCAGATTTTATTATTTACAATCTTTGGCTATCAAATAAATAAGTTTTCCAAGAATATATATCTTACCCCTACAGAGCAGCAAATGGGTTCAAACTTTCTGGCCCCGTCATCTTTTGATGAACAAAAACAGGGTTTCTCCCCAAAGATCAACAGAAATTTTCAAGAGAGCAATCTAATTTATGATGGTAGAAAGCATGTCTGTTGCCTGGGGGAGGACTGGAGGGAGATTTTGAGAGTGATAAAAAATGTTCTGTATTTTGATCCTCAGCACATTTGTCACATTATCAAGCAAATGCATTTTACTTGAATCTAAACTATGTTGTAATGAAACTGATTTTCTAAAGTCCACAGGTGTGGCCCCTGACACTAAAATCCCAAAAGTTGCCATTGCAAAAATCCAATTGACCCTGATGCAAGGCTATTCATAGCTTATATTTATCCTAATAAGCAATAATATTAATGCACTGAACTAAAAACATGACAATGGTTAATTACAGAACTCTTCCTTGTTCCTGGCTAACCTGTTTGCAACAAGTGGATTCTGTTTATGGCAACTCCCTGTGTTATATAGTATAATCGCTCCATAATGTTTCCTTGGATATAATCATCAGAAGTCATTGGGTAGACTTGAACCTCCAACCTTTAGTTTATCGGGAAAGCATGTGCTATCTGTGCCATGCAGAAACTCATGCTAGGAGTGCACCTATTACAGACTCTCTACTCAGAATTACTTTTCTGAAATCTGAACTATTCCAAATACAAAACACACCTTAGCTTGGGATTTGGGAGCAAAAATTATGAATTCCTTTGCTTGTTATAAGAAAAAGAAAGTAGAACCACAAAGAGCATAAAACCACCCAAACCAGAGTGCTTCTCACTCTCCATCCACTCAGACTGAGGTGGCCACTGGCTCTGGTCTCTGAAGACAGTTCTCAAATGGGCACTGGGAGCCGTCTCCGCACAGCCCAGGTGACTAAAATGCATACAACTGAACAGGTTTCTTTAAGAGCTGACCGTGTCCTTGGTAGAATTTGGTTCCAAGACAAGGAATTTTGGGTCTCCTTTATCATTCTCAGAATTAAGGGATTGGAAACAAACAAACAGAATAGCTACTTTAAAAATTTGCCAAATGGCAAATTTTTTTTCACCTCTTTCCCTGATCTATCCTCGAAGGGCTGGTTTAAATCTAGACACTTTGAAGCCCTTTGATATCTATTTCTCCCTGTCCACACACCCTCCACCACAGAGAAATGGAGAAAAGATATGTATTCTGTTGTGGGACCTTGGAATTAATTTAAAGCAAATATTTCCCCTAAAGTGTTTCAATCCACAAATTGAGATTGTTTTTCAAGCTTTTATTTTACTTATTCTGTTTCCAACATGTTCCAGTTGCAGCCCCATATGTAAACTATTGTGAACATATTAAATTAGAAACACATTTTTTATTGTTATCTTTACCTCTCCAACTTTTAGTCTTCCCTAAAATATCTTGTGACCTCTCTTATACCACAATCCTGTCACATGAATTTTAAGTCTCTTCTCTCTTAATTATCCATGGTTCTTAGAGCAGCCATTATGTGCAGAACAGGGAAAATTCCATGTTTTCTCTAAGAAGGGGTTAAATAGACAAATATTAGGATCAGATTTCCCAAACACCTTTGTACTAATTGGATTTGAGGTTTAAAATAAATTACCCAATAGTTTAAAATGAGGTCATGCTAAAAATGCTTAGCAAAGAAATACTACTCAATACAACAGCTCCACCATGAATGGCTACAAGCACCTTGCAAAGGGAGAGAGAAACAAGTATGCTTGTCAGTTTTACACAAAGACACTGCCAGTGGGGACCCTGCTGTCGCTACACCAATTCGTGAAGACAGCAATCCGCTCACCCCTTAGAGTTTACTCGGTGAGATTACCAGGTTACAAAATAGGGAGAAAAACAGAACAGCATAGTGAGAAATCTGCCATCCTCTTTAGCCTTCTGCTCTATATTCTAAAGTTATTTTTTTTCCTATGAGATGCGCTAGAGAATGAAGAGCTGTGTGTTCCGCCATACAGATTGTGTAATCAACAGCTGGGTCCTTCGTGGCTAAAGTTGCAACAGACTATTAAAGTGGGGTTACTTCTGTGGGCCCTGGCACTGACCTACCTGGCTTCAAAACTGCTCTGTTACATATTACTCAGCCTCTGTGTGCCGCCATTTCCTCTTCTGAGGGAGTAAGAGCTCACTAATCCACTTTATCTGACTGCTGTGAGGATAAATGAGTTTATTGACTTGGACTAGGGAGAACAGTTATTGGCACATAATTTGCCCAATAAATAAATGTATTCCCTGAAGATAACAAATAGAAAGATTAATGGGAAGGCTATGAGTTTTGAAGGTGTTTACCTTAACACCCAGGGGAAAAAAATAAAAGAGAAGAAAAACACACTAAAGAATGAAATTGGACCCCTGCCTCACACCAAATACAAAAAAATTAACTCAAAATGGATCAGGGACCTAAATATGAGGGGCTTCAGAAAGTTGATGGGAAAACTTCATTGTCTTTTCACTCCATTTTTCCAAAACCTTTCTGAAACCTCCTCCTGTATGAGCCCCAGAAATCTTAGAAGAAAGCACAGGAGTCCGTCTTCATGACCTTTGATTTTTTTTCCATGACAAAAAATATATTTTTAAAATGTTATACCATTCGCCAAATTAATGATGATTTCAGTAGAATTTACCATATGTCACATAGGGATGATTCTAATGTTCTCCAAAGTCTCTAAAGTGAATGAGGGACATATCTAAATCATAGCTATATGAACGTATTTTGAGCTCACATTAAATCATACCCCTAATCCCAGCATGATGAGTTCCTCTGACCTGACCCCTGCTCTGTACTTGTTCTCATGCAGTGATCACTGAAGATAGGCTTGCTATAGCACAGTGTGGTGAAGATCGTGCACAGCTATCAGAAAGAATAGCTTCTGGATTCTTAAAGGCTTGCCATAAGCTGATGGTGCCCAGCTACCAAATGATAAAGTGTCTGGGAACTTAAAGGCTTGAAGATAAACGAGTGGCTGTTTAGTACAGAAGCAGCAAAGCCCACATGGAAGGGGCACATCAGCCTGTGTCATTATGAGGGGTCGAAGGGAGCAGGTATCAAGCATCAAAGAACAGGAAGCACATCACTGTAAATGAGGGGGAGGACAGGGTGGAAACCCAAGGCCCATTCATGAACAATTGGACACCCCCCTTACAGAGGAGTCGCAGGGAGGAGAGGGGCCAGTCAGGGTGCAGTGAAGTAGTGATGAAACATACAAGTTTCCTCTGGTTCTTGAAGACTTCCTCCCCCCAATTATCTTGATCCCAATTCTACCTTACAAATCCAGCTGGACTTGAAGAGGTACACTGGTACAGATGGGAACTGGAAATTTGGGGAACCCAGGACAGGACCAGTAGTGAGAGTTGAGTTATGGGATGGGTGGAGGGAAGGTGGGGTAGAGAGGGGGAGCCAATCACAGGGATCTACACATACCCTCCTATCTGGAGGACTGTCATCAGAGGAGTGGGAGAGGGTAGACATCGGGCAACATAAGATATGAAAAAATAATAATTTATAAAGTAATGAGGGGTGGTAAGGCAAGGGGAGTGGGGAGGGGAAGGAATGAGAAGTTGATATCAAGGGCTCAAGTGGAAAAGCAGAGATTTGGAGAATGATGACAACAGCAGGCATGCGAAGGGGTTTGGTACAGGATATGTGTGTGTATGTATGTATGTATGTATTGTATAAGTGATATACAAGCCCCCAATAAAATGATTTAAAATAAATTTTAAAAAACAATCAACCATCAACCATGAAGGGTCAGCTAAATCCACATGGAAGAACCACACCAGCCTGAGTGATCCAAGGATTGTTCATAATAAAATCCACATCCAGAGGAGACCACAGTATCTGAGTTTAAATTCTAAATACTCATGTTGACAGAAGGAAATGTATCACAGAAAGTTAAAATTCATTTGAAGGGTCTCCACATGGCTTAAGCCTCTGGTGAATCCCTTTGACTTTGGACCAGGGATGTAAATGGCCTTGGCCTCAGAGAGCACTCTATGGTGAAATACTGTGGATGTAGTTAGGTTAAAAGGTTACACCTTGTCATTTGATCACTCTTTTGACTCATTGCTTATTTGTTCTCATTTCTAATATTTTCTGTTTTCTTTTCAATTAAGGTTTTGCTCCATTTTATTTTGTCATTGTTTGAGATTGTGTTTGTTGGTTGGTTGGTTGGTTTGGGGCTTGGGTTTAGTATGTATTTCTATATAGAGACAATAACTAAATTAATAGTTTTCTCAGGAGCCCTGGCTGTGCAATAATGGGTGCACATTGGCTGCTTTCCAGAGGGTCGATAGTCTGAAACCCCCGGATACTCCTCAGTAGAAAGACTCCCTTAGAGAGTGATCATTTCAGAAACCCACAGTGGCAGCTTTACTCTGCTCTGTAGGACAGAATTAATGTGATGGTCATGACATTACGGAAAATTTTAGGGGCATGGTAGGGGAGATTGGTAGGAAATAGGGAGCTAACAACAGTAAGTACAAGAAAGAAGAAAATGTCCTACAATTGATTGTGGTAATAATTTCACAACCCTTCTTAATATGATTGAACTATTGAATTGTATAATGTGTGACATTATGTGGCAATAAAAATGGGATTTTTCCCTCCTGGGGACTCATTTTGAATACTGAGACATTGGACCATGAATTTTAGAGGCACACAACATACTCCAAAGTCCATGCCAGAGGAACATGGTATAGAAATCCCATTAGGTGATCTGAGCTGTACCTCAAACACACCTATAACCCAGGGAATTAAGAATGAAACTACATGGAATCTGAAGAAGCAAAGGAGGTTATGACAAGAGTATTTATCTGTCAGTAGGTAGACTAACATTTACTTCCTACTTCAATGCCCTACTTATTATTTGAGATATATATTATTCTGGCAGACCTGTAACTGACATTGTCAGTAAATATTATTGTAAGCATTTTACATGACCACCAGTTTCCATTGTTTGTGTGAATAGTGTTCAGTCACATAAGAACTTAATCTGTACAAGTCAATAATCCATGTACATACTGCAATTAGTAGTTAGCCCACACTTACTTAATCTGCCTATCTCAATAGTGTTTTAAATGCATTACTATAGGGTAAGTCAATGGCACTCTAACCTTATGTTCCAGGGAGATAATCAATAAGATTCTCTACCATAAAATAATAAAGATGTCTCTAAGGTGAACCAGAGGCAGATAGAAAACAGATTTAGGGTTGGATTGTAGGTTCACAATTAATCCTACCTCCAATTCAAGAACAATTAGTTCTTACAACATGACCCTGCTCAATACACAGCTTCATGAAAGAAACACAGAAGAAATGGTTGCTACAGCAAAGAATGATGAAGAAATTAGATGGTGCCTGGCTATCAGAAAGAATAGTGTCTGGGTTCTTAAAGGCTTCTTTCCAAACAAGCAGCCCTCTAGTAAGATGACAATCAAACCTACTTGGAAGGAGTACACCAGCATCTATGATCCAGGGACTTTAAATAATATAATCTAAATCTGAAAGAGGGAAGGGTATCAAAGCTTACATGGTGAAATTCTGGTTTTCAGCTACCTGTGGATGACAGTGAAAGCCCAAAATACATTCTCAGGATCTACACATGGAATATGCCTTTGTGATTCCCCTCTAATCATAATTCAGAATTAGGAAGAATCTTGTTATCAGACAGAGTATTGGAGAGATAATTATAGTCGATTAAAAAGATAATTCATAATTGAATGGCTAAAACCTTGTCATTTGATCTCTCTTTTGATATACTTTGAGCTCCATCTGGTTTTTAATATTTTCTGTGAGTTTTTGTTTTAGTTTCTTTTTTCAAATCAGGGCTTATCTCTGCTGTATTATGTTATCATTTGACAGTGTTTTTAACTCTCTGTTATGTATCTTTCTATGGTTTTGATAGAAAGCAGGGGAGGTGGGTAACGGCAAGCTAATGTCGTGGAGTAAAAGAGGAAGAAAATGTTTTGAAAGGACTTGTGGGAGTGATCGTACCCACCGTTTGCTATGACTGAATTAATGAATGGGCTGATACGTGAATTATTTCCTACAAAATTGGCTTTGAAAATGAAAAATAAATTAAAACTGGGTGATGAATTGTAAACAAGAAACTAAGATTACAATTATATACAAATTATAGTTGTACATATACTCAGACTATGTGTCTGTGAAATAAGCAAAGAAAAATAAAAGTTACCTGGTTTTCAGTTGGGAAAAATGTTTGTTTGTTTAAAAGCTAAATTTAAAATTACCATGTAGGGAAGCAATTACATCCTAATGGTATATCTAAATGTATTAAAAAGCAGAAATTCAGATAAGCACATATACACACAGATATTCAATGCAACATTATTCACAATAGTTAAAAGATATACAAGCTCAAATGTCCAACAATGACTGATGGATGTCTCTACCAGTTCAGCTCATTGACCTTCTAGAAAGGTTCTCAAATCCACATGGAGATTCACCTCGAGTCTTTCTTGGGCACATATTTTAAATACTATCCTGGCTACTTCCTTTTTATATTGTTTGATACAGTGTCTTCTTCTGATTCCTTTGATTCCTATACCTTATAGTAAGGACATTTGGGGTGTAGGGAAAATATGAAAACCTATAAATATCTATGGCATCCTGGCACATGAAACCTTGAGATTGAATTATCATTATCCCTGCCACCCTAGCTGGTTTTGAAATTTCTTGATGCCCTTACCTAGGTATTAAAATTCCAACACACAAAAGGAAAATTATTTCATCTTCCCAGAACCAGTGGATGGATTCTAAGGAATATTCATTCACGCCATGGTGAAAGCTTCTCTCCAATGATGTGACAGGTGGGGTTATAAGTGCAATGACCTTAACCATTGTTTTCTTTGTCACATTAACAGTTGCCTGAAATAAATCCAGAAAAACAACCCAAAAAAGGATGCTTTCATTTCCAATAATCAGCATGGATCCTCTTGACACATGTTTAGTCCCCAGAGTTTAAATTCTCAAGTCCCTGATCCGCCAGTGGTCCACACTCAAATCCATGACTCTCCACCCCTCTCCCTATCATATTCAAGGCATCTGTAAGGATTAAGGAGCATTTTAGGAGCATGAGTTGAGGAATGTATCCAGTTTATCTAGAAGTGGCCCTTCTGGTGCCACTAGGACCTTTATGGGTTTTTATATGTATACTTACAATTGCAATATATAATCCAGGCCTAGCAGGGTGTGTGAACCAGGCCACTGATCATGATGATGGTGAGTGTCTTTCCTCAGAGTCCTGGTGCGAATGGGCTTTGCTCCAGCACCTGTTGTGGTTGAGAGGCTAGGAATTGGAGTATCCTCCACTGATTCTCATCTCTGGCCAGCAAGATGAGTATTACAAACCTAGGCAGGCTTTCTTCCCAGCCTTGAGTAGATGATATCTTCTGACTGAGATGTCTAGCTGCTCTAGTATTCCCAACACAACTAAAGCCCCATATGTTGTTTCCAAAGAGTCAGAAGGTCTTTCATTTGAGATGGCAACTGCACAATAGAGGTGGTAGCCAAGACCCATGGATATAAATATACAAGGGGAAGAGTTGGTCCATCAGAGATTTATGGATCCCCACATGCCCTCCATTTCTTCTAAGTTGACATCAACCTAGTGGGAGTATATCAGATTTTTCAGATGCTTCCAAAGCCAAAAGAAAGTAGATTATGTGAACAGATATGCCTTTTTCCTGCTCTGGGAAAGTAAAGGGAGTTTTTTCCCCTAGGTCTTTCAGCAGAATGCTGATGTCTGATCTTTATATTACAGGCTTACAGGGTATCGACCCATTTTGTTTTCACCCTCTGGTGAATCCCTACCATTTAGGAAACTTCAGTAACCATGCTTGAGTCCTACAGAGTGGCAGGGAAAACCAAGCATTCCGCTAAGAGGTTCCAGCAACATACAGAGGAAAACTGAGTAGGACAATCAAAATAAGTTCTCAGTAAAACAGTATTGCTGGAAGAAACAGACAGATGTCTTAAAAAAATTAAAGGGAAAAAATTGCCAAAAAATATCAGAAGGAGCACTGGTGATACAGTAGTTAGTCTTTGTCTGAAGACCCAAAGATCGGAGGTTCAAATCCACCAGTTACTCCAAGGGAGAAAGATGTAGCAATCTGCTTCCCTAAAGACATACAACCTTGGACACTCTTTGTGGCAGTTCTACACTACCCATTAGTCTTATTATGAGTCAGAAACAACTTGGTGGTAATGGGTATTTTTTGATAAGTAGTTCTACAAGATGTCGAAATGGATTTTATTTGTATAAATATGATTATTCAAGAGGGACTACTCATAGTTGAGTATTAAAGATGACCATGATTCAAACTCTAATTATGGCCCTAGAGACAAAAATGAAATAAGTCCTAAAGAAAACCAATTAAGACTATCAAAGGGTCTAAAAGTGTCCAAGAGAAAAAGAAAGAAAGAAACTAGGAAAATCAAGAGGAGAGATCGTAGATTTTTAAATTACAAAATTTCATATAAAGGTGAATACTTATATTTTTAATTAATTTCATTCTGTCTTCCCATGAGAGAGGTAAAAGTGAAACCATCAATACAGGAAAGATAGTAAATAAATTAAAAATAGAAGAAAATTTCTCTGAACCCCTACCTCCCCCCCAAAAAAAGAATACCTACTCCTAATTATTCATGCTGTGCAGTTTCCAGATGTGTTGACAAGAACAGCGCACTGAAGACCTGACCTTTGTAACTTTGAGGGTGTCCTCTTCTAAATCCAGCTTGGATTCTGGCATCTCCCTGTCAATGTAACCATTTCCAAATGACCTTCAGCTACAATGCGCTTGCTTGTAACATTAATAATATTGTTCGATCGTTTTCATAGCCTATTAGGCCACTCTTAATGAGAGGAGCATACATGTGGATGTCTTCCTCTCAGTTGGCTAGGTTGCTATCTTCCAAAGTTTCTTGCATAGCCCAGTGAGCACCTCTAATGATGTATTGCTTTGGTGAGATGCTTCCATTAGTTTCCCATCCATTCCTGGGGACTTGGTCATAAGTGCCTCCAGTGCAGCTTGAACTTCTTCCTTCAATACCATAACTTTATAGGCTACCTATTAAAAGAGTTGCAAGCAAAGCAATTTTTGTTTATTTCGAAAGGTGCCCATAGAAGTCTTTAGTACTAAACATGAGACTTGATTTTTTTTCTGTTTTTTTTTTCTTCAGTTGAACATGTTTTTCTCCTTTGGCTTTATTGTCTAGGTCTTTCCACATTCGATTATAATGCTTTACTTTGTCTTCCCAAACTGCCTGTGTTAGTCTAGGTACATTAGAGAAACAAATCCACAGAAACTTAAAGGTATAAGAGATTTTTATATAAAGAGTAAGTGCACACCAAGAAAACATCCCAACTCAGTGCTGTCCAACCCCACAAGTACAACATTAGCGCATATGACAACAATCACAAAGTCTTTCTCTATCTCACAAAACACACTCGATGTCAACTGCAGGAGGAATGTCAACTCAGTGAACATGTAAGCATGTCAGCACTGATAGGGGTCTCCATATGGCTGCTCCAACAACCAGGGCAACATCAGAGTAGGTCCATGTCACGTGGACCACGTGGCTTCTCCTCAGGGATGTCTTGCAGGAAGTGAGCCTTGCCAGCCGAAGCAGAGAACTGGCTAAGGCAGCTGTACCCTGGTCCGACCACCAGAGAGCAAGAGACCTGAGAACCAGAAAGCCAAGGCTCACTGAGCCATTTGTCTCTCCGTCCTTCAATTAACCCTACATGTGTTTATCGGCCACGTTGACACAATAAACTTTAACTATCTCACCACCTTTTGAAATTTGCTGTTCATCTCTCTGACTTTACAATTTCTTCATCACATTAGATTCTCTTTATTCAAGAGCAAGCTTCAGAGTCCATATTGTTAAGTAAATACATCCCTATTCTCAGATGCACATTTTCTTAAACATATCTTACTGTAAATTGGGTAAGGCTTTACATTTCAGATCATCAACTTTGTATTCAGCAGTTTCACCTACTCATCAAGTCTCAAAATAGTTGACCTTTCCTTCACTTGCTTCATCAGCAGTCTAGCCCAAGGGTCAGGAAACTTTTAAGCTATAAGGGTCAATCCTCTTCCTCACCACAACTTAAAAATTATTCAAGAGTCAAAAGTATATTTTTACAAACAAATGATATCACCCTTATCTGAATAATATCTTTTAAATTTTTCACCTTTTCTTCAGAGCCACAAGTATGTAGTAAAAGAATTGCATATAGCTTGAGAGCCACAGTTTGCTCACCCACGGTCTGGTCCTTTGTTTTGTCTTCCCTCTTTTGTCCTCTTCTCTCAGAGTTTCTTTTGACATGCATTTTGGTTTTTCCTCTTCATTTTTGCCTTAATCCTTTTACTGGGAACTCTTACAGGTATTATAACAATCCATAATTCAATCAGCATAATTGTACAACTGCTGTGATCATCATGTTCAAAACATTGTCTTTCTTCTTGAACTCTTTGATATCAGCTCTTCTTTACACTCTCCCTCCCCCCCTGCCCCCCCCTTCCAGGAACCCTTATTTTATTATAGATTCTTATTTTGTCTTTCAAGTTAACTTTCTGCTTACTTCACTTATGATATTCTTAACATCATCCCACAACTTGTCTGGTCTTTGGTCATTAGTGTTCAAAGTGTCTCTTTGTTTAAATGAAACATGCCCAAGGCAAGAGCCTTGGTAGCGTAGTGGGTGACAAGTTGGGTTATTAACCGAAAGTTCAGCTATTCCACCCCACCAGATGCTCCATAGGAGCAAGATAAGGCTGTCTATCCCCATAAAGATTTACACACAGTCTTAGAAAACTTATTCTGACCTATGATTGAGAATCAACTGAACGATAATGGGTTTGGATTTGTGGATGATTCTCATGGGCTTCCCCACCCCCCTCAAGTTTCTTCAGGTTCAGCTTGAACTAGCATATTAAAAATTAATAATTTGTCTGTGATATTAAGCTTCCTCATAAGTTCTCCATAAATTCTTTGCAATCAAATTCTTCGATTCTTGTGTATAGTTGCTATTTATGTTATTGAAGGCTGAGATTTGCAATGACTGAATTGTGGTTCTCACAAAAATAAGTCATTTTCAGTGTCATTTCTAACAAAAGGACTATATTTCCCAACTGCTGATTTTTTTAAACTTTTCAATTTTGTTTCCAATCCCCAATAATCATCAGCGCATCTTATTCATGTTGAATCCATTTTATACTAAAGAAACTGATAAAACTATTCAATTTCTTCATTTTTGCCTTTAGTGGTTGGTGCTTAAATTGAATAATAGGATTAATGGATCTTCTTTCTAGGCACATGGTTATTTTCCTATTGCTGACAGTATTGTACTTGAAGATTGTGTTAGACCAGGTTGACAAGAGGAACAAATCCAGCAGAACTCATATATGTGTAAAAGAGGGCTTTTTGTAGTGTGGACACATCACAAAATTCTGGCAGCAATCTTGTCAGCCAGCATGAAAGGGAAGGCAGAGAGAGGAGGGGAGTTTCCCAGGTCCTCCTTGTGAGAAAGCCACACTCACAAGGAGGTATCTTCAGTCAATGACCTGATTGACAGGTTGAATACCACTGCTACACTTTCGTATATATCTTCAAGTTGCCATGAAATGATGTAACTACCAAACAGAGAGACCTTGAAATGTTCTTTTTGACAATTAATTTGATGTCATACCCCTTCAATTTGTCATTTCTGTCAGAATAAATCATATGATTTTCCAATTCAAAATGACCAATACCACTCTGATTTAGCTCACTGATATTTAGGATAATTATCTATATTGGTTTCATTCCAACTGCCAATTTTCCTAGAATCACATTTTGTTTATTCCAAGTTCTGATTATCTATGGATGTTTGCTGGTATCTTTTCTCCAACTGAGTGGCACACTATCAGGAGATTAAGATTCCACGCTTTCCTCCATTCACATCATCAAGGTTAATTCATTTTTGAGGAAGTAGCTCTCTCCCAGACATATTTTAGATGTCTTCCGACCTGAGGGGCTCACCGCCCAGCACTGCATTAAATGACTTACTACTTACTACACTTATTCATAATATTTCCAGTAGCTAATGTTTCAACAGTAAACTATCTCTTCCTTCTTCAAAGTCCGTCTTAGTCTGGAAGCTTCACCAGAGTGACAGAGCATCCAGCATCACAGCAACACACAGCATCCACAGAAAAACAGGCACAGATAAGAGGGGACAGTCAATGTCCATGTGGAGAAAAACACAGGTCCTGATGTCTGTGGATTTTATAAAAACTTTTAAAATAATCAAAATCTTCAAGATAAGGAAGATATAAAGGTATCTTACCCTGTACTTTTCACTCATGCTTTCCTTTCCATGTGCAAAATAGGTAATTAAATAATAGATAAATCTAAAGCATGCCTATGCAATGCAAACCATCTAGATGAAAAGCTGCAGGTCTGAGTGCACCCAGAGCTGCTTTGGAAGAGAACCTGGTGATCTGCTGTCAAGAAAGCAGTCGCTGACACCTGGAGGAGCCCATGCTCTGAAACATATGGGTCCGCCATAAGTCTGGACCCACTCACTAGCACCTGGGTTTTAAACAATCTAAAGAAGGAATTCAACAAGTTTAAAATAAAAATTACGAGATTAAAAAGTGCTGTGTTATGCTTTATTGGAAGCATGGTTTCTTTCAACGTAGAACATGCAATAATTATATTATACCAATAGCATTTTTTACCTCTCTCCCCCATGACATCTTATATTGAGTGAAATATAGAGCATAGGTTTATGTAGCTTCATGTCTGTACAGGATTCGGTGAGTAAAAGAGTTGTGGATGAAAACAATCAAATACTAGTATGAGTTCCATCTGCAATTTCAGGGAGAGAGAAAGAGAACATGTATATTTTACAAGATAGAACATATATGAAGAAATGAAGGCATGCATGAAGAGCCATACATATAAAGCATGTATATGGATATAAGTATATTAAATATAAAATAATCATGTTTAAAGGATACACTGTAATTTGGATTAAAGCAAAGGCTACTGTCTCTAAGCAAATATTTGAAGCCAGTTTCCCAAGGAGGTACAAAAATTCAAAGTCACCAGAAGACTGACTATATGTCAAAAGGAAAATGAACAAAGTCATTATAGGTCCTGACACTTCAAGGTGAGAAACCATGTCCTAGTGCTTTCAAATTTTACTTGATTGTTCTTTAATTGGTGTGGCCATTTTCTGAACATACCTCTGTATGGCAATGTCAAAACTTTGTTAAAAGGTATATGAGTTAATAGAGTAGAAAAAATAAGTCTTTGTGTAACTCAATAGTTAGAGACTAAAAAAAATCAATAACATAAAAGTAAAAGGGGGTGATTATGGCAAAGAAAAGAAAGTACACTACTTAGATTTGCAACTAATTAAGAAAATGATGAATTGGGGAAAATATTTGCTATTCTATCAAAAGCCCTATAGGAAACCTGTCTAGAGACATAAATGGGTAATTTACAAAAAATAAAATACAAATAACCTAACTATATGAAAAATTGCTCTGTCCCTTTGGCAATAAGAGAAATGCAAATTAATACCATTGTGAGATACAATTTCTCACATATTTTATTGGAATGAAATCCAAAAGCTTGACATTACGCTATGGGCAAGACCTTATACCATTGGGGAATTTGATCAAGGGAATATAAAATGGCACAATCCCTCTGAAGGGGAATTTGGCAGTATCTAGCAAAATGTCATATACATTTACCCTTTGTTATGGATTGAATTATGTCCCCCTTCAAAAAATTCACTGTGAGTCCTAGCTCCTCTGCCAACAGGTTCTAATCCCCCTTGGGAGTGAGCTGCCTTTGTCAGGCGCATGAGTCAGGATTAAGGTAAGATGTAGCTTGAGGGGTGTTTGGTTTTGCTTCTTGTATGTTTGTTTGTGATGTGAAAGAGGTTAAACACTAGAACTGAAGAGAGATGAAGAAAGAGATGGCAAGCAGGTGAAAATAACCAGAAGTATCCCTCTGAAGAGACAAGGACCTTCCTTCACAACCCACAGGGAAAGAAACCTACCCATTAGAGCCTTAAGTTTGGATTTCTAGCCCCAGAAACTGAAACATTATTTTTGTATTTGTTAAAGTCACCCGCGTGTGGTACTTTGATTGTGGCACCACCCAAAACTTACTGCCGGGAGTCAGTTCTGAGTCATAGCGACCCTTTATGATAGAGGAGAACTTCCCCTACAGACTCCCAAGACTGAAGGCTTTTATAAGAGTAGAAAGTTTCATCTTTCTCCCAATGATCCCTGGTGACTTTGAACTACTGACCTTGTGGCTAGCATCCAAACTCACAGCCCACTATATCCACCCCCAGCAAACTAAAATATCGGGTACACTTGACTGTGACTAGGAAATATTAGCATGCATCGATTTTAACTTTTAAAATATGCATATCTCATGGTTTTCCTGTGCGAAGTTCTAGAAACTATGATCAACCATGTAAAGAAGAGCCCTTGGCACCTAGGTTTGGTTTTAAACATCACTTTCCATTAAAAGTCTCTCAGGTGCCTTGGGAAAATTGATGTGTGCAAGTCCAGGGAAGGACTTATAAAAAGTGATAGAAAGGACGCTATGGTAAAGTGACCAGACGTTCCACTTTTTAACAATTTAACAACATCCCACGGTGTTTTAAAATTAAGATAAAAAATTAAATTAAATATATTAAAATACTATTTTTGCTTTCTATGAACGTTTTTGTTGCTCCATATAGACCAAATTTTTAATCAAGAACCCACCCCCCCATCAATGGTGTCCCACTTAAAATCTGGTCTCTTTATTTTATGGACAACCAGGGTCAGATGACAATGACTTGCGAGGCATTACATAAAGCCCTCTTTGACTGCCACAACCAAAGATAAGACAATTTTAACATTGATTAAAAAATAATGGCTCGAAATACAAGTATGCTTAAAACATATGCATTATATTGATACTTTAAAAGTTGTTCACAATTGGAGAATAGCTTCCAAAGGACTCGTTATTTTGAAAATTGGTAAATAACAACAAAGAGAAACAAGCTTACATCCACTCTTCCCTATCATAGAAATGAACATTAAATAATCAAATAGCTGAGGAAAAGAAGCTCTTCCTGAGGAACCCTGAT
The DNA here is from genome assembly GCA_004026705.1 of Nesogale talazaci. Lineage (NCBI taxonomy): Eukaryota > Metazoa > Chordata > Mammalia > Afrosoricida > Tenrecidae > Nesogale > Nesogale talazaci. The sequence continues at coordinate 74,853 of PVJH01003875.1, read as the reverse complement.
TATGGACTTCGGGCTCAGGTACCAGCACGTAGCAACCCACCTGAACTGGTTGGGGATTACTCACAGGGGCCACACTGAGAGTCAAGGCATAAATGGGGTGGGGGCACGGGGGACACAAGACTGCTCTGTCCCAGATGGCAGGAATAACAATGCAGACCTATAGGAAACTTGCCTTTTACACATAAATGCAGTTCTATTGTCATGTCATGATCCTCATTAGTCTGGTGGATATCTGCATTTTTTTTATTTTCTATTTTCTATTTTATTATTTTGTTTTTGTTTTTTGGTGTTGATCTATACAAGAAATGCAGGATGGGCATTTGGAGATAGCAGCTGGATCAACGGTTCCTGAGGGGCCTTGGAGAAGAAAAGTGGGGAGATTTGAGGTGGGAAGCAACAATGACAGCTACAGGGAAATAGTAAGCATCCTCAAATGGACCACAAGGAGGATGTACTTTTCTGGGTATGTTAGATTAATCGCATTGTATATGCATAAATATGAAAATGTGTGTATATTTTATGTATATATATGTAAATGCAATAAGGAAACAGATGGGCTTTGAGCCTCTACTTAACAAGAATGACTTCTTCTAATAATGTGGCATGGTATAATACCACCTCCTTGACATGACCCTGAAGGCAAATAAGTACATAAGCAAGTGTGGTTAAGAAAGCTGATGGTGCCCAGCTATCAAAAGCTTTAGCGTCTGGAGCCTCAGAGACCAGGAGTTGCAGGGAAGGGAGGAGTCAACCAAGGCACAGTAAATCACTGATGTCTGGAGTGATAGTGATAATATTCCTCTGGTTCCTTGAGGCTTCCTCACCCCCACCCCCCACCCCACCTCACTATCATGTTTCCAGTGCTGCCTCTCACTTTGGACTAAATTGGAGCATGGACCTAAGTACAGATGAAATACAAGCGCTCATGGCACGTGGAAGCTAGGAACAGGAATGGGAATAGTGATACCAGAAATGTAGGGGGAAAAGGAGGGGGGAAGAAGAGGGGAGAAAGAAGGAAATGATCGCTATGATAGACACATAATCACACACTCCCCTCATGGGGGAAGTACAACAGAAACCATGGGGAAGGGAGACAGCAGTTGGTATGAGGTATGAAAATAATAATAATTTATAATCTATCAAGGGATCATGAAGGTGGGGGGGAAGAGGAGCTGATACCAAGAGCTCAATAGAAAGCAAATGTCTAGAAAAGAATAATGGCAACATATGTACGAATATGTCTGATACAATGGATGTATGGATTGTAACGAGAATTGTAAGAGCCCTCAATAAAATGAGCTCTTAATTTTTTAAAAAAATTCTTCTTTTTAGAAACATCACAGCTAATGAACTAGGAAGACATGACAATATTAAAATAGCACCATTTGGGGACTCAACACGAGTCTCTTGAACTTTACAATGTATGTGAATCATTTAAAAGTTTGTTTGGAGGCAGGATTTCATTCAGTAGATCTGAGTTGGTCCTGAGAGTCTGCATTTCTAACAAGCTCCCAAATGACACCCAAGACAACAAGGATCTAACTGATTTGGGTAAAGAGCATCAGGAGCACCATAAATAGAGAGACAGCCAGGTTTTATATGTCTCTTGATCAAAGTACAGTGCACACCACTTCTGAAGCACCACTGATGAGCCAACCAAATCTTATCAGTCTCTAAGTCTAATCACCCAGTTCAAGCCCAAAAGGAGTGCTGATGATAAAATGCCCAATTGCTAATAGGGAAGTCAGTGGATCTAACCCACCCCAGCTGCTCCCTGGGAAAAGCACCTGGATATCTGCTTCCCAAAGATTCCAGGGAGGAATCTTATCATAGGGCCATGGAACTCTGTCCACATAGGATCACTACTGAGTTGGAATGGAATAGACAACACCTAACAATGACAGCACACTGTGAGAAAATGTTAACCTCTACTGCCAACCACCTCCCATGCAGTCAGGTCTGACTCAGAAAAACCCTACGGGCGAGGGTGGAACTGGCCCTGTGAGTGTCTCAGTCTGGAACTGTTTATGGGGGTAGGAAGTCTCATCTCTGCCCTGCAGAGCAACTGGTGGTTCCGAGCAGCTGACCTCCCAGTTAGCAACCCCATGTAAACCCATTATGCTGCTAGCGCGTAAGAAGCTAACCCCAACTGAATTTTTTTCCCCTAGAGGTTAAAAAGGGTCAGTTTCATGTACAACTAAGTTTGATTTTTAAGAAAGGGGGTGACCATATTGCTGGTGGGAACATAAAATGGGACAGCCATGATAGAAAATTGTTTGGCAATTGTTCAAAAAGATAAACATAATATAAGATATGGAATAGTAATAACCAAGGATTCAAGAGGGTGGTGGAGGGAAGGAGGATGGGGGAAAAAGAGGAGCTTATATCAAGGGCTCAAGTAGAAAAAAAATGTTTTGGTGATGATGATGGCAACATATGTGCAAGTATGCTTGATACAATTGTTGTATGGACTTTAAGAGCTGTAAGAACCCCCAGTAAAATGATTTTTTAAATAAACCTAGACTTAGCATAACTTATTACCATCAAATAGATTCTAAATCATAGTACCTTACTTGGGATTTGTAAGACAATAAATCTTTATGGAAGCAGATACTCATCCTTTTCTCTCAAAGAAGCTGGTGACTTTGAACCACTGACTTTATAGTTAGCAGCCCAACACTTATCCGAAAGTGCCAGCAGGGAAACCAACTTATCCTACTCCCTCCTGGTACATACTCAGAATAATTGAAAATGGATATATAAGCAAATATACAAAATACACACATCCGTTGCTGCATTTTTCACAATCAAAAAGTGAAAACAGGTTAAATTTCCATCAACAGATGCATAAATGAAAAAGTTATGGCATACACTTACAATGAATATTATTGTTAGAAAAGAGATGAAATACTGATATAGATGCAATTTAGATGAACCTTGAAAACATTATTACACATTAAAGAAGTCAGACACAGGTCAGGGTATATGATTTCACATATGTGATAGTTATATAATCTGATGTTAATTTGAGCCTCTACACCACCAGGGCTCGTATCAGGACTTAACCTCACTTTAATCCTGCCCATGAGTATAGCAGAGAAAGCCCTCCAAAATAGGAGGATAGCCACAGGCATAGAATCCAGAATTATAACACATTACATAAGGTGTTGTGACTGAAAGGGCCACATTCACTCAGGAAGTAAAAAGACCTGTAGGTTACAAGTCAGGCTGCTAACCACAAGGTCAGCAATTCCAAACCTTCAGTGGCTCCATTGGAGAAAGATGAGACTTTCTACTCCCATAAAAAGTTATAGTCTCAGAAACTCACAAGGGAAGTTCAATCCTGTTCTAGAAGATCTCCAGTAAGTATTTTGTTTGATTGGTTGTTGTTAGTTTATCTCAGTAATATACGAGGCTGTCATGAGTTAGAATTAACTTGATGGCAATGGGTTCATTTTGTTTGTTTGGAGTGAAAATGAATTTTTTTAAAAAGATAGATTTGAAGAAGCAGTATTATAAAAGACTATGAACATTTAACAAAATCCAGTACGACAATCAATAGGCTTTCAGAATGAGAAATAACTTGACCACAGAACAGGACAAAAAAGGGAGTGAGAACACCATTATACTCATGCAGAGTAAGAAAGACCCAGTAGGGCAGTTGCAGGGGACAACAGGAAGGCCAGATTATACTAGTATGGGGGCCCATACAGGTGTGGGGAATGACCTCTATACTCCTAGGGCTTCTGGATGCCAGGCATCTCTGTCATTAAGATGAAGACCAGAGGAGGAAGAACTCGCCTGATGAGAAAATGCTGTGTTCAACTCTGGAATAGTTGAATTTGAATTTGAAGTGAAGTGAAAGAAGTAAAGGAGTATGAGAAGAAGAGATATAATGCATCTGCAGGTGGGATTAGAGGAGGATGTGAAAGTGATCACAGAGAATGTGACTGTGGATGAATGGAGACAATGCAGAAACTTAGGAGAATACTCACCCATTCAACTATTTATTTCCCTAATGATGGAAAGGAAGCCAGGCCTGAAGGCAAGGCTCACAGACATAAAGAACCTGTTGAAATCACCTGGGCTGAACCAGCCTTCCTACTTGGACATTCTGATAGTTGAAGAGGGCAGGGAATGAGGACCCATGAAATATGTTAACCAGTAATAAACTTCAAAGAGGGGGAACAGAAATACACTAAAGAGGAAAAAATAGGGAGAGATGGTTTCAAGGAAAGAGAGGTAAATAATTTTCAGTGACACAGAACAAGAAAAAAGAGAAAGTCAGCCATAGACAAGGGAAACTAGGGAATTAAAATCAACAACAAGGAGGACAGGGATCCTGGGGTGTTAGAGCCACAGGAATCTAGCTGAGAGGAATTACTAAGAGATAGAAGGGCAAGCATGATGGTGGGGCAGCAGGGAGGTAAAAGGAAACAAAGGACTGATCTAGGAAACAGAACTATGGATAAAGCATCAATGTGTTCATATGTAAATACATTCATTCATAAAAATAGAGTTAGTGACTTAAGCATATATATTTATATGACAATACACTGAGGTAGTGGATGGATTTCAGGCCTCTGCTCATGCCAGCCTTCAATGCAAGAACACTTTGTTCTAACAAACTGGCATTCTGTGATGCTCACCCTCCTGCATAGACACTGAAGAAAATGGGTGCATAAGTAAATGTGGTGAAGAAAGCAGATGGTGTCCCGCTATTAAAAGATATATTGTCTAGGTCTTAAAGGCTTGAAGTTAAACAAGCAACCATCTAGCAGAGAAGCAACAAACCCACAATGAAGAAGCACACCAGCCTGTGCAATCAGAGGGTGTCGACAGGATCTGGTAACGGGCATCAGAAGACCCAAAACAAACAAACAAACAAACCAAAAAAATAAAAAAACATATTGTTGAGAATGAGGTGGGCCGGAGCAGAGAGCCAAAACCCTTCTAGAGACACTAGAACATCCCCTCACAGAAAGATCATAGAGAAGGCATGAGTCAACCAGGGCACAGTAAAGCACCAATGAAACATAGAATATTTTCTTTAGTTCCTTGAGGCTTCTTCACCCTCCCCACCCCCGCCCCACTATCATGACCCCAGTACTGTCTTTCACTATAGGCTAGACAGGAGCATGTGCACAGGTACAGATAAGAGATAAGAGTTCAAGACACCCAGAATCAAGGAGCAGGAATAGGAGTAGTGATACCAGAAGGGTAAGAAGGAGATGGGGAGAGGAAGGGAAGAAGAGGTCACCGATCACAACAATTGACCCATAACTAAACATGCACCTTTCAGGGGGATGAACAGTAGAAACCATGGGAGCAGGGAGACAGCAGTCAGCATAAGATATGAACATAATAATTATTTATAATTTATCAATGGATCATGAGATGGAGGTGAGGGAAAAAGAGGAGCTGATACCAAGGACTCAATAGAAAGTAAATGTCCAGAAAAGAATGATGGCAACATATGTACAAATACGCTTGATATAATTAATGTATGAATTCTTATAGGAGCCAGAAGACCTCTAAATACAATGAACTTTTAATTAAATAAGAAGAAAAAAGAGAAAATACACTGGAATTGCATGCAATGAATTTAGTTGCGATGAATTTAGTGCAAAAGGAAATATCACTAAGGATAGCCTCTATCAAGAAGGGAATGATCTGGTATGAACTGATAAGCCAGCCTGGACAGAGAAGTGCAGGGAATAGCCAGAAAACACAGTTCAAATGAAAGACGAAACTTTACTCAAAAGTAGAAAATAGGGCTGAGCCCCGATGGCGTAGTGGTTGTGCGCGGGACTGCAGCCCACTGGGATGGAGATTCAATTCCAGCAGTGGGGCTGGACCTCCTACTCCCACCACTGGAGAGCAGTGATGCCCAAAAACAAAACAAAACAAAAGTAGAAAATAATGGTGGAGATGCACATGTCTATAATCCCATATTCTAAATTCATGGAGTTGATGGATTTACTGAGTCTGGATTCAGACTTTGTCGAACTTTAACAGCAGTTCTCAACCTTTGGGTCATGACCCCTTTGGAGGTCAAAAGACCCTTTCACAGGAGCCTCTGATTCATAACAGTAGCAAAATTACAGTTATGAAATAGCAATGAAAATATTTTTCTGGTTGGGGGTACCCACAACATGGGAAACTGTACTAAAGGGTCATGATATTAGGAAAGTTGAGAACCATGCTTTAGAAGGTTAATAGGAAATATACAGGACATAAATAATACCTGGAAAATTCTTAGTGAACACAGTAATATTTATGCAGAGAAATGTATGAATATTAAGAGCAAATAGGATAAATACTGTCACATCAGTTCAAGTCTTTTTGTGTCACCAAATGAACCACACAAGATCATCCAGTTCTCAGGGCATTCATTTCAGAAACGCAGGTAAGAAACCACAAAGAACTAAAATATAGAACAAGTGTCTGTTAAGATCCAAGAGTGAAGGGGAGGACACACCCAAGAGAACAAAATAGAACATGTTGGGGAAAAGAGGAGCAAAATAAGAAAAATGGGAAGTAACCATACCAGAGTGGATGGCTTTTATGAACAGAAATTTATTTATTTATAAGAGACTAGCAGTATGAATTTAGAGCACCGGGGTTAGAGTAAGCCTGTCCCTCTGTCAGCCCTGAAGAAAGTTAAAGTATCTTTAACTTCTCCTTCCTTGAAGATTTCCTTGTGTCTTGGCTCCTAGCTAACCCTTTCACTGCTCACTCACTTGCTTGTTTAATCGCTTTTATATCTCAAAGGCAAGTGTTTCAAAACACAGCCTGGGCTAACTCTGTCTCATTAAAATAACAATGGCAACCAGTTCCTACACAGAATTATATCCAGAGGTTTAGAGGTTAGGATTTACAATACATATTGTGAAGGGACATAATTCGATCCATAACAGGGATAGAGGACTAGGAAAGACTGAGCAGGAAAAGTGAGTAAATGCTTTGCATTTAAGTCTAAGACCAGAATGCCAAGAATGCAAGCCATCATAGCTTTTAAGACTACAGATTTGAGCAGTTTGGGTCCCAACAAGTATCCTAGAGATGGTCTGATTCACTGCCACTGTCATGTTCTTATTCTCTTTCCTCATCATGACTCCATGCCCAGTGACATGAAACACCATTCCATCCCCCGATAGGTTGCAGAGGGAACCATGGTGACCCATAGGATTTTCACTGGCTAATTTTTATGGGGGGAATTAGATTTCTTTTCTCCTGGGTCCTCTTTGTCTGGAAGCTTCTCTAAATTCTGAAGATCACAGGTCTCCACTGACTTCAGGTGCGTTAGCTGGGAATTGAACCTGGATCTCCTGCATAGAAAGTGAGACTTTGACCACTGAACCACCACGGCACCCATCATAAAGAGAATGACAGAAGACTGCATCTCTCATTACTTTCCATGACAAAAATTACTTACAGGTTTTTCTAGAGTTTTATGAAGAGAATTATGGCCAAAGTGACTAAGGGATGAGAAAGACGTGTCCAACCCTTTCTGCCTGTGGAATCGCACATCGGGGAGATGACTGGGGGATCAAAAGCCATGTTGACAAAGGACCTCTCCCCACATGTTGAGGGAAGAGAAAAACAGTATCTCACAGACATCCCCCAGGCCTTTGGACCATGCATTTGAGGTGTCTGCCACCTTCGAGCAGTCCATTACTTGGTAGTTCTCAGGGAGAAAAAAAAAAATTCCCAACGGGTTTCTGCCTGCCTCCTGAATGAAAGTGATTGCTGTTTTGAATGTCCTTGAGACCCCATCGAAAAAAGGCCTGTCTGAAAGTAAACATGCCAGTTGACATGCCTGTGGAATGTTTTGGGTTTGGACTTTTTTTTTTTAACCAGGCAGTCTTGGTTCAACAGCAGGTGCACATATTCCACTTGGCTTGGTCTAAAACCACAGAATACACATCCACCATTTTCAAAAGACTGCTCTACCCAACCAAAGTGCGACCTTAAAGACGCATGTGCAGTGAACTTCCAAACAAGGTGAGTGGTTGGCAGTGGAGGACATGGCAGGGGTGTGAGTAGTGGGGAGGGAAGGGGAAGGTGGATTCCACACAAGGATTCCGGCAAGTGTTTGAAGGCCAAGCCAGGCCCCACATGCTGTCATTCCAGCCCTGTGCTCTCCGGCAGAGTGGGCAGAGATTACCAAAACAGCAAGTGAAACCACTCAGCTCCCTTTCAAGACAGTCAACGGATGGAGTGAAAGGAACCCGCCCCCCCTCCCGACTCAGCGAGGCCCTGTCAGGATGCCGCTGGCCCATGGTCCCCGGGGAAGGCCGTGGGTTTACGAACACCTGAGCACAGGCGTGTGAGCTGGTCCTTAAACAGTTCCAACTTATCATCAGGGGCGTCAGCCAAGTTAATGAGAACCAGAGCTCCAGACCGAAAGGCAGATTTTGAAAATACCTATTTTTCAAAGATTTTGCATGTTAAATTAAACCATATGAGTAATTGTATTCTGGTTTCCTCGTCTTTCAAGCTGGAAAAGAAAAACCTTGTCCTTTTAACCAGGGAAAAACAAACCCACTGCCATTAACTCAATGCTGCCACTGAGTGACCCTACAGAACAGAAGAGAATTGCTCCATAAGGGTCGCCACAGGTGTCAGTCTTTACAAGAACAGGAAGCCTCATCATTTTTCAGCAGAGTGAGCTGGTGGAGTCAAACTGCTGAACTGTAGACATTTACCTGATTGCTTTTGCCTGAGCTCCTTGTTTTTAACCAGGGAAAGGGCACCCTGATTTTGCAAACAGGGAGTTACAAATGGAGAGAAGAGTTGAGAGCAGAGCCTTGGGCTACCCCAAACCAAGTTACAGCCAGAGTTAGGGGACTTCAGCCAAACAGAGGAGGCAAAGGTCCCAGCCCCAGGCCCCTAGATAGAGCTTCAAGATTCTATTGCTCCCTCCCCAGAAAAGCCAAGGTCAGTTAGCAAGGCAGACCTACTTCCTACTTTTTGGGGGGTGGGGGGGAGGGCATCAGTGCTTCTGGTGGTTGTGGGCGCTACACAGTGCCTCTCCTGAGAGCTGCCGCTGGATTTGAACCACCAAGCCCATGGGCCGCAGTCGCACACTCAACCACTTATGCCACCGGGGCTCAGCCCCCTACTTCCTACTTTTGTGGAAGCTGAGGACTGGGCATAAGCTAGGGTGCTCAAGACATCTGAAACCATGAAGTGAAGAGATCTATGGAAAGCCAAAAATATCATTTGAAATTGAAATTGTTTTATTGAAACAAAGTAGAGTACTACTTTGTCCTTGAGATTTGTCTATTTGTTTTTGTTTTGTGAGTGTTTATTTATTGAGTTTGTTTGGTTCTAAGAATTAACTGAACATTTTAATTGTGTGTCGGGTTCTTTGTACGTTGGTTTGTTTGCTTATTTTCCAGGACTTAAGAATTTCTCAAAAAGAAATGAGAAAGAACTGGGCATCAAGATTAGAAAGTCTAGTTAACAATCTTTAATAATGCAACTGACATAATCCTGCTTGCTGAAAATTGACTTGAAATCCTTGCTAGAGAAAATCAAGGATTGTAGACTTCAACTCAATGTTAAGAACTATCATCACTTTCATTAGCAAATGAGGAGAGGCATGCGCTGTGCTGATCATGTGACCTGACTGACATTGAGACTCCAGGAGACGGGACTTCCCCTAACACGCAGCAAGCAAACAACAGAGGGCAGTCAGCAGGTGCATGGGTTCATAAACTAATGTTCTGGAGCACCACACCTTCAAACCATAAGCCACACCCTCATTCCCCCCCCCCCCCCGCTCTGGGGTAGGGGGAGGAGTGTGTCTTATGGTCTGACAAATACGGTATGTCTGTCTTGGAAGAAGAGCAACCAGAGTGCTCCTTAGAAGTGAGTATGGCAAGACTTCATCTTGTGGACTATGGACATGTTGCCAGAAGAGTTGAGTCCCTGAAGAAGAACATGAGGTTTGGTTATGTAGAAGGGCAGTGAACAAGAGGAAGCCCCTCAAGGATGGGTGGATACAGTGACTACACATAGCAACAAGTGTGGAGTCACACAATCCTGGCAGTATTTCATTCCATTGCACACCAGATCATTGTGAGTTAAAACCAACTGGACAACACCTAACTACAATAATAATTATTTTATACTTAACCTTTTTAAGAACTTCTTAACTGTGTTTACACTCTCACTTTAAATTCTTAAGACTTTTAGTCTATAATTTTTAAGAAGAGACCAAAGTTAGAAATATAATACTTGATTAGAGGAGAGATAAATATATGACTTATATTCCAGAGTACAATAGTGGATCACCTAATAAACAGGGAAAATACACTTACTTTCTTTTTCTGCATCATTTATTAATACATATTGTCTTCTAGGTACTGTGATTAGACAAAAAATGCAAAAGATGAATGAGGCACATCTCCTGATCTAAAGATTACCACTGATAATGAGGAACAGGTAAGAAAGCAAGTAACTAATATGACTATAGGTGTTAAATGTTGCACAGACTTTAATGGAAACAGAAGGACAGCAAATGGCTTTATATTACTTCATGGGATGGTCATGTATGCAGGCTTTGCCCTTCTCATTGTGTGACACAAAGCAAGACTATCCAGGATCATTATGAGTGAGACAGGCACCAACTTCCATGTAACTTATTTTTCAAACAGCAAATACCCAACTAATTTTAAAACCTGCACTCAATAAACTAATCCCATAAATACCCATGTAAGTCACTGGTTGGCCAAGGGTACAGTTCTTTCAATGGTGATAACACAAATACATCGACTTGGAGTGGGCAAGAGAAGAGAGAAGGAAGCTAGCGTAGAACATAGAAATCCCTTTCAGGTGTGCAGGAAGAAGGAAATGCCCAAATCAACCCAACTGTAAGAATTCTGATAAAAATAATGATGGTGATGTGGGCTGATGGTCACCATAGAGCCAAGAAACTAAATCACAGTTGTATACAAACTAAGTCTAAGCAGTATGCACCTCTGTGTCAAATCATGCATTCTAATTTGTTGATAAAATATAAGCATCCACATTATGTATAACACTATAGAAAGTAAAGCCCAAGGGAAGATAGTCGTCAAGGTTCTACTGGGCCAGCAGCTGGGAGAAAGTAGCTATGGACTATCAGCTTCAGTCCAAGATTACAAAAGGAAGCTACAAGCAGAGACAGCAACAGACAATCCATACCAGGTATTGGGGAAACTAGTAATCCCTCCAAGTTACCCAGCTGGGGAAAGCCAGAGTCTAAAGGGCCTGATTTTCAGGAAGTAGAACCTTTGGGCTAGGACAGTTTTCGAGTAACTCTTTTGAGCAATCTACTTGCTGGTAACCTCTATGGTAATTGGTCATGCTGGGGGACAGGCTTCCTAAGAGAATGTTCCGGAAGGCCTGGTCAACATCAACTTTACAAGACCAGTTCAGAACAATGGCCAAGGTTACTCCACCTACAAGACAACAGAGACTGGCCAGGCCGGTGTGGGAAGAATCAGCTGGGAGTGCACCCGCAAAGACTATTAAGTCTATGTCTCATGGGATTTCCACAGAGCTCTCCTTGACCTCTGCTTAGTACTTGGGGATTTCTACCCTTCGAGAGTCTACCTGGTCCTCACGCTTCTCTCTGACCAGACTGTAAGTGAGAAGAGAACATCTTCTTTTAGTCCACTTGGCATACAGAATGGCCATCATAGAAGAGAGAAAGGTACGGCATGCCGCTCCAGGAACACTATTTGCTTGGGATGCACGTAGCGAGATCTGTGGAACCAAATTGCCTGGGTTCAGATCGGGCCTCACTTTAGTAGTCGTGTGAATGTCAGTAAGTTGTGTTAGTCACTTCACAGTTCACTGCTTGCACCTGTCAAGTGGGAATATTAACAACGTTCTGGGAGTTAAGCGAATACAAGCACTTGCTAGAGTGTGCATATGTACTATGACAGATGATATGATTCTTATCTACAACCCAATAAACCAGTGCAAGTGAATTTGTCTCTCTCAGCTTTGGTTTTCTCCTCTGAAAAACTAAGGCACCGATTAAATGTTGTGCCTCTCACAGTCCTGGAGGCAAGAACGAAATTAGATATGGAAGTCAGAAGGCATTGGATCCCAAATGCAATCCAAATGTTTGCATGTGCTGTTATCACTGCACATGAATCCCTGGCACTACAATCAATGGCTGCTGAAATATGGAACCAGGACAACCATCACAGAGTTGGGCCAGACCCCCTCTATACTCACCACCCTGAGTTCTTGCACAGGGAAGTGATTTGTAAACCTGAATGCCAAGCAAGTGTTCCTCGTTAGCTATGCGTGGGCCCTGGAGATCAGCACCGCCATGTGGTATGATCATGTGAAGTGACACATTCTGCCAAGGGTGCCTCTGAAGCCATTGCTTACATGCACCAAAGAAGTGAGTCCCCCAGAGGCCTCTTGGGCACCCTGTGACCCCATCCCATCTTGGTCATGTCCCCTGAAGGCCCACTGCCTTCCCTCCAGCCATCCTCTGACCCTGTCCATGCCCACGTGACTTGCTCGGGCTGAGCCCAATACTTTCTGCGCTGCATCCCCCTGAACTCACCCCTACACGGTGGTTCCGCCTGCCTCACACAGCTTCTCTATGAGGGCCACAGAAGAATGCGCTGAGCTTGCCAGCTCCAGGGGCAGAAACAAAGCCAGCACATCTTGTCTTCCAAAGATCCATTGCTCCCATCATCACCACCACACAGACACAGTGCAGGCCCCAAAAGAGCCGGCTCCTTCCCCAGATGCTAGAAGTGGTGATGCAGGGTCTCCCACAAAAGTTGGACCACAATTATGGAGCTCTGGACCCTCTTCCCTGGTGGACGCTCGGCAAATGAAAGGAAGAAGGGGAGGTGGCAGAAACAGCACCTGGTGTGAAGTGGCTTGGCTCCCCCCAAAACTCCAAAGGGACTGTTTAAGCTCGAATCACAGAATTGCATCATGGGTGAAAATACAAATTTGCTTAATCATAATCCTTGGGGAAGCATTTACTCACTGAGTTTGAAGTCCCCAGAAGCTTTTTAGAGTAAAGAAATTCAGAGCAAATCACTCAGCAGAATGGACATTAAAATGCTGAGCCTTCATGGTTGTTCCAAAGAGAGGGTCTAAAGGAGCCAGGTTCTAAGGACGATTGCTAAGAGGTTTCACCAAGTTCATAGAGGACCTTGATTTGTGTTTCTTAAGTGTTTTTCTTCACCTTGCAGACTGAGACCGTTCGCTCACCGCTGTGTTCCCTATACACCCCAGCTCCAACCCTCTGAGTCCGTTTCCACCGGTGGCTCAATCTGCTGAACCATTCCAACTGGTGTTTTGGTGCTTCTGTTCCTTGCCTAGCACCTAGGGTCTTATAAGTTTACAAGCTACCATTCCAAGGCACAACTGTTGGTCTCCATTCTCCCAGAACAAGAGAGAAAGATGGACAGTGGAGAAGGAGAGCGGATAGGCAATGAACAACTGCCTCATTTCCCATGAGGCCAGAAGAACCGGATGGTGCCATGGTACCATCACCATGTGTTTTGATCAAAGATAACATAGAAGAAACAAATCGAAAGAGGATGATGCTAAAAACAAATTCCAAATTCTCATACATTTCAGACTTTCTGCAGTCATGGAGGGCTCCTAAGATGATGGCCCTCAGAATATCTTTGAAATTTAAACTAAAAGTATCTCCTGAAGCCTCTTTAACCCCACATAATAGTTAAGTTTAGCTAATTAACCCTCCCAACTCCCCCTCCCCCCACAAAAGTCAACTTTTACCAAGGTGCACTTTTGAGAACTACCAATGTGGGATTGTAAGGAGAAAAGGAACTTGAAAGATTAGATATGCACTTTGAAGGCACAGAATTGACATAACTAAGTGAGGAACAATTCAGTAAAGAAGCATGAGAATGGTTATACTTCAGAAATGTAGTCAATACCATTTCATTGTGCATGCAGAACTTGTTGAATTGGTGTATGTTTTGCTGCATAGATTTGCCGCAACAAGCTCCTCAATCAAATGGATTGACGTGGTGCTACAATAATGGTCCCAAGCATAGCAACCACTGTGAGGATGTCAGGAAATCAGGCAGTGTGCTGTTCCACTGTGCCTAGGTGTGCTATGAATAAGAACCGACTGGATGGCACCACAGAACCACAGGAGAACAGAAGAAAAAGAAGTAGAAAGAAAATGTCTAGAAAATGATGATGGCAACATGTACAAATGTGCTTGACACGATGGATGGATGGATGGATGGATGGATGGATGGATGGATGGATGGATGGACGGATGGTGATAAGAACTCTAAGAGCCCCAATAAAATGATTTTTTAAGAAACAAAAGAGGAAGATTTAGCATACTCTACAAATGCCTTGGGAATGCAGACATCTGTGGCAATGACTGCGTTCTTCATACCACGGTGGTTTCAGAACTCTTTAAACATGTCAATTCACTCATTTTCTGACATGGAGTCTTTCAGCCCTTTTTATTTCTTACAAGTATAAATTTTATTGTTAGGTGCCACAAAGTGGATTTCAATTCAGAGTGACCCCACACAGTGGACAGTGGCATAAAACTGTCCCCATGGGGTTTTCGAGGCTGTAATCTTTACAAAAGCAGATCAGCAGACCACTCTCTCAGGGTGCCAGTGGCATAGATCTCAGCCACCAAGTTAGTAGGCAAGAGAATAACCATTTGCACCACCAGAGTGACTTCATTACTAGGATCATGACCCTAAATTCAAGCTCAAAGCAATTCATAATTCCCCTCACTCAACAAATATTAAATATCATGTGCCTACTAGGTGTCCAGCCCTGGGATTACACCTGGAGATAGAGTGGTGATCAAAACCAAGCATAAACTGAAAGACCTTACGTGTTTTGAGTTTGGTCATCTTTATGGAAACAGATCTAAAGGTCTTTCTTTCACAGCCTGGTTGGAAAAAGTCAAGCCACCATCCTGCAGGTTGAGAGTCAAGCACAAACCATTTGTACCACTCAAAATCCAAAACCCACTGTTATCACGTTAATTCCAATGTGTGACGCCCTTGTATGACAGAATAGAACTGCTTTATAGGCTTCTGAGGCTGGACATTTATACAAAAGCCAAATGCCTCATCTTTCCAATGACCTTTCTTTTTGCAGGCCAATGCTTTCTCACTTCACAGCGTACAGTGAATGGTAGCACAATTTGTGAATGCCATCAATGCCTGATCTAAAAATTGTTGAAATGGTGTATCTTTGGTGGTACATTCTGTCACTAAGCTAAAAAACACATTGAAAACAGAAAGTAAAATTGATGGCATGCCCATCTGGCTTCCAGTGACCACATGCATCCACTGATACCCAAACCACCCCTAAGTGTGCAGGTGTCCCGTCCAGAGTGAAGGTCTGCTGAAACATCTGATCCCATCCTGCCCAGATGTGCAGCAAACTTCTGTAACATGCTCCACCCCATTCTATATCCCAAGTATAGAATACACTTTAAATTGGATACAGCTTTAGCCAAGAGCAATGCTGGCAACAACTCTTCTTTTAAGGTCTCTGTTTACTATAGAATGTTTTAAGCATGACGTTTTAATTTCAATTTTTTAAATATGTATTTGGTGAGAAATAAACAGAGATGACTTAACTGGAAATTGAACCAGGGTCCCCTGGCCCCTGGCCCACATTTCTACCTAGGGACCAACTGTCTACTGAAGTACAAATCCATCTACCCAAACTGCCATGTGCCCAGTGTGAGTTATGCTTACATTCTTCTTTAAAATGTATGTACTTCTTGGGTGAATGGTCCACAGGCCAAAGCACTACTCTGTTAGGCTTTCTGCTTCAAGGTAACTAATTCAATTGTTGGCATAATTACATAAAACTAACTTGTGATTGTCCACAATTTCCCGAAAATCCTTTGCACTTACCTACTTTAAGTCCCAGGCTCTTCATACTCCTCCTTGACCTTGCAGGACCATGGTTTACAAATCACCATCCCTAGTTTCCTTAAATCATTTTCCCTGCCAATGGCTGGGAAGGGAATCATTTGAGAATTGAGAAGATTGAGAGAAGCTAAACCATGAGAAGAGGTTCTCAAAAATTAGGGTGGCATGCAGAGAAGAAATGTCCCTGAGTCTGTCATTTTAGAAATACTACGTTGAAGTCAAGAAGGTTTGACTTTTGCTCTTACGCCTGCCACTAAATGCCTTTATAACCTGAAGCAATTCTACACCATTCCAAACAACAAACAGTGAGTGAATGAGTGAATTCCAGGAGGCCTACCATTGTGGATAGCATCTATATGGCCTCTTGCCTTCTAGCTTCTGTTGAGGATTGGCCAATGAGGAGCACTAGAATAAACCAGATCCTCTCCACCCTCTCCTGAGAGGTCACTACAAGCTGGTGGCATTCCTCAACTGAAGGTCACAACTCTACTCAAAGGATCTCTCAAGGACTTACTCAGGAAAGCCCTTCCCACACCGCCAGGTACTGCACGATTCTTCACTGGTTTCTGCATGATGATCATGCAATTGTTGTTGGGTGCTGTTAAATTCTACTCGAAGTGGCCCATGTGACCAAGTATAACTTCTCCATAGAGTTTTCAAGACTAGAGTCTTTAGGGGGGATTGAAACATAGTCATACTTTGAGGATGACTTTGAGGACAGGACAGTCCTATCTTCTGCTGGACCCAACTCAGACTCCTAACAGCAATCTTTGTAGCATCAGATAGCTTTTTCCAGGGGAGTCACTGGATGGGCTCAAACAAGCAACCTTTGAGTTGGTAGCTGAGTGATTGCCTGCTCTACCCCTAGGACTCCTTTCACTCAGAACTTATATTCATTTACGTGCTCCTCCAAATCCTCTATTACAGAGTGCTATCAATGCTCCTGCCAGGGCCCTGGCTGCTGCAAAAGTATAAAGGGATTTATTTGGGGAAAAGCTTATCAAAAGATGAATGACCTTCTAATTCATCCACAGAAAAGCAAGTAGATATCATGTATCAATGTGTCCTGTAACGAAAACAGCCTATGCAATTCCAGACCAAGTCAGAGAAGAAAACAAACTCTTGTCCTAAAGTGTCCCTTTCATTTCTACTAAGTTCTGTGGGTTGATGACCACTACTCAAGAACAAGAGACGGGATGAAAACACACCAAAGAAAAGACACTGAAAATTCTCACCAGGAAAAGTAAGAAGCTTCTTCAGGTCAAAACCGATGAGTCTCTTATATGAAAGATGACTTACTGGGAGGCTTGAAACTGAAGTCTGTAGATTTGGGAAAGGCACAACTTAGTGCCACAGAGTTGATTTTGACTCATAGTGACTCTACAGGACACAGTGGAGCTGCCCCTGGGAGGGTCCCAGATTGGGAAGAGAAAGCAGCAGGTGAGTTCAAATTGGGATCGCAGCCCCGTGCATCACCCACAATGCCACCCGAATTCTTCATGAAAAATGGTACACATGGGATTATGTATTAAAACTTGTATTTCTAAGACTAATGGTCTTAAGGGGCAAATTGTCATGTAAAGGGAAGTGTGATAGGTAGGCTTGTTGTGCCAATATGGCCAACGAAGATAGGTTTGTTGCAACAACATGGCCAATGAACACATGGGAGACCAATTGAAGGGTGGCGATGTAAATGGCGAGGTGCGGCTTGCCCTTCTTCTCTTGTTCTTGGGTCTTTGGATCAGCCAGCTGCCTTACTGGTCTTGTGCCTCAATTTCCAAGCGACACTACCTGTAGGACATCTAATTCGTGGTCTGAGTCACTGTGAGTTGAGGTTCAAGCCCTGCTTCGCCACGCTACTGAAATTTACTCTCATGAGCTGGGGACTGTCGGGCTCTGTCATCTGGCTGGCTGTTGGTGATCTGCTTTGCTGTTTGCTGCTTGTGGCCGGATAGCCTGAGTTGCTTTACAGAGGACGACTCGGCAACCGTCAAGGCTCCAAGGACTGCCAATCTACTAGCTGTCTCACACAAGAGAGTTGCACTGAGCCATTTGGACTGCTTTGTAGATTAGTGAACTGTTTATTTCTTATGTTGGATATATTTCTATCTACATAAATATATGTAATTATTAGTGTTATGATTTTGTTTTTATAGAGAACCCTAACACAGGAAGCATTGCTCTATACAATAGATACACTGCCAAGGTATAGTAAGTATTACACAAAAGAGTCCAATGCTCTGCAAAACACAATCTCCTTTATAAACTGACTTTCCTTTTTCCCATTTACCCAGATGTTTTCCCGTTACACATGCATGAATTCCAGGGTGGGTTTGAGTTCTTGAACATTTAAAGTGAAATGTTCCTTTAATACAACTAAAACATGTCTGGGTGACACTATGTTCTTCAAACAATGCAAAAAATTGAGAGGGGTTTGATATCCAAACATACAGGATAGAAACACCCTTGCTAAACATGCAAGAAGCAAAGACTGAACAAGAAATGCAGGCAAAGCTGGGAGCATTCAGATGAGACATTTTCACAGGCTCTCGCTGTGTTTCAGCCTCCCAGGTATAAACACCCACTTCTAGTCCAAGCAAAGCTTGCCTTCACCATGCAGGAGTTCTTCCTCAGCTACAACTGTTCACGTTACTGTGACCATCATTTCATTGTGAAATTGTGAAATGACCGGGAGAGTCATTCGGAAACTATTTATGTGAAGACTCTAGAATGTTAGTTCCTCTTGTATAACTTTTTGCAGTTAATGAGCTTGTCCCTGTTCCTTCCGTGGTAGTCCAATGGAGGAAATGAAATGATACTTCTTTGTTTCTTTGGCCTCCAAGTGTTGGATCACTTCACCAAGTAGAGGCCCTGGATGTCAGAGCAAAGGCTTGGAGAAGAGCAGCCACCCAATCCCAGCCTCGCTGGACCTCCTGCGCCTCCTCTACCAAACCCTGAGACAGATGACCTTTGAGGAATGGACTGAGAAAGCACTTTAATTGTCATGCTTACTTGACCCAAAGGAAATTAAATTAAAGAACCAATGAGAGAAATACACACACAAATGCAATCACTGCCCTGCTGGGTTGTGTTTTGGGGGGTTTGGGGGTGTTTTTTGTCTTGTAGAATGAGGAGGTCTTGGTGAGTTTCCAATGGGTAACATACGTAATTCAGCTCTCTTTCTCTCTCTGCTGCTCCACACTGGACAGGAGTGGTTCAGAAGCAGAAGAGCCTCACCTTCCAGGTGGAAGGCATGAGTTCAAGTCTTGGTCAGCACACCTCACATGTCACCATCACCCATCTGTCCACAGAGATAGGTTTTAGCAGAGGCCAGACTAACAAAGACTACACAGACTAGCAAGTAGTCCCCTTCTGAGTATTAAACTGATCAATTTGGTAACCACTCATGGGTATGATACCGGACCAGCCAGCATTGCGTTCCATCATGTGTAGAGTCACATGAGATGAGCATCTCTACCAACGCTGGCAACATGCAACAATATAGAACCATGTATGCCCACACGCATCTCCCAACTAGGGTGCCTCAGAAATGCCAGCTTTCCTTTAGAGACGAGTGTGTGTCTCTGGCCGTCAGCTCGAAACACCTGACACGGAATTTTCTCATGCTTCTTCTTCGATTTTCAGAAGCCATTTCTATGTAGTGAGAAACAGATTCGTTGTAAAAATTCCTTTGTAAAACAATTACGTAAGTTTCCCAGCAAGGTCGAGTGTTTAGTGCCTGCAAACATCTCCCACCATTCCCCATCCCCTTGCCCCCTTTCCAATCCCAATGGGTCTATTTTTTAAGTCTGTCTTCCTGAAATGACCAGGCCTGTTTCCTTAAGCCAGGGCAAAGTCCACCGTGCTATAGAAGAGCGGGAAAGATGCCTCCTCGCTGACCTGCATGCTTCTTTATCCTCAAAGGATGTCTCATCCTCATCTCCCTGAAACGCTGACTTTGAGTCCGGTTTGCTGCACACGTGAACCCGCCCAGTTTGCCCAAGAAGAAGGAGAGTGCCGCTGAGGTGGCCTGGTGAGACACGGCCAGACACGCTGCCTTCTGATGTCCAGGTCTGCCACGGGGGGCAAATCCCCCTGGAAGATGGGAGTTCCTGCCGTGAAACACGCTACGAAATAACTTCGTGTGAACCAGCGGCCTGGGCCACGAAGTATCCACCTTTCAAAGGAAGAAGAAGCTACCTGGCAAAAATGCCAAGGGGCTGCGTAGACTCCTACCCCTCATCAGTCTGGTCTTTTTAAGAACTCAAGTTCTCACCGGCTGATGGTGGGATGTCACACCTCACAAGCTTCTGTACCCCTCACGTGGGATTCCACCCTAAAGATACCTAGTGGCAGCTACTATTGCCTTTATCTCTGACTTGAAAACGAGCACTACTTCCATAACCTGTTTTCTAAACTCCGGTGACTGAGACAGGAAAGGGGGGGGGGGCTGTTTGTCCACCCACTGGCACTACCTCTTCCTCACCAGCGAAGCTTTCCATGGAAATTCTGGCTGCATTCGCCTTGGCTAAGCCTGGGACTATTTTTGGAAGCCTGAAAAACCTCAGGGGAGTGACTTTTACTTTTATTCATGTACGGGGTCCTTACTTTTATTTATTAAAGAAACAAAAACGTGTCTCCTGCTTAACTTCAACCTGCTTTCATGTCAAGGGAAACAAAATGCGTTGGCTGGTCCCATCGGCCATGAGCCAGCGTGGAGGGAGAGCCCCTTCCACAGCACGTCTCAGGCGTACGTGACCTGAGGATTAATCACCCCGCGGAGCGGGCGGAGCCTCGGGGCTGGGACTCTTCTCCCAGAAGAGCAGCTCCGGGAGTGTGTTTGAGTCTAACCGGGAGAGAAAGGGTATCTGGGCGGAATCCCAACAAACTCCGAGTTGTGACTTTCAAAACACCGCTTCTGAATGGAAGAACGGAGATAGAAGAGTCAGCCCCACAAAACTGTGGCAGGGACACCCCAGTGCTTAAAAAAAAATCAAGACAGAGAGGATCACGGGGCGGGAATCACCCCCACAGACTTGGCTTCACCCCTCCAGAGTCTAAGTGTTCGTTTTAACAAGTTGTGAAGGGCAGGCAGCCAAGCCCTCAGCCTCACCAGACAAATTGATTCAAGGTTTCTCCTTGAGCTTCTAGCCAGGAAGCCGGCAAGGATAAGCAGCTGCAAAGGTGCAATTGTTTTATCTCAGCCGAGATGAGAAACGCCCTCACGCAGGACTGGCGAGCTCTCAGGGGGGGCCGACACGTGGGGACCGGGAACGGAGAGGCGCGCCAGCAGCGTGGAAGTTCAAGCCTGCATCGCACACTAAAGAGAGCTGCGGCGAGCATCCTTGAGGTCTGGCTTTAGACTAATGGCCCGCTCCAGCCTTTCTTTATCTGACTATCCTAAACTTTCACGTCCTTTCCTTTGCGTTCCTGTTCCCTACCCACTTCACATCCCTCAATAAATCTATTCATCAAAGGACAGAAAAAAAGGATCCCCAAAGATTTTGCTGGTAAGGTAATCCTGTGTCAGAAGTCACGGCTTGTCCACTCCACTCAGTGATCTCACCCACTCTCTCCTCGATGCCCTTAATGAGGATTCTAGTTTGGAGAAGGAAAAACTGAAGGTCACTGTTGCATCAAGTCTGACCCACCCGTGGCGGTTCCACGTGTGTCAGAGGAGATGTGTGCCCCATTGTATTTCCAAGGGTTGCTTTTTTGTTTGTTTTTTTTTTCTTTTTGATAGTACATCACCAGGCCTTTATTCTGAAGCACCTCTAGATGCATTGCAACCTCTAATCCAGTGGTTCTCAACCTTCCTCATGCCATGACCCTTTAATACAGTTCCTCATGTTGTGGTGACCCCGCCCCGAAACATAAAACTATTTTAATTGCTACTTAATCACTGTTATTTGCTACTGTTATGAATTGAATAACCCCTGCGAAAGGGTCATTTGGCCCCCAAAAGGGCCATGACCGATAGGTTGAGAACCACTGCTCTAACCTTTCTGCTAACAGCAGGGCACATTAACTGTTTATGCCACACAGGGACTCCATGATACTGGTAAGTTTCACCTTATATCCCAATGTATAGGGAAATGACTATAAATATCTAAGCCAAATTGAACAAGTCACCTTAACCTCCTCCCTGGACCTCTGCATCCTCTTGTCAAATAGGGATGTCATGGGAATTCCCAGGTGTCCTTTGTAAAGCTGTCTTCTCTTCTTCCTCAATTAGATTCTGTTTTCAAGTCTCCCTTGCAGTCCGGAGTGGCCATGGGAGCACCATCCACAGCCAAGGGAAGATGAGCAGCAGTCACATGTGCCACATATAAACCAAGACACCAATGAGCCTTTCTCTGCTTTTTTACCTCCCACCAGCTGTGCTTGGATAACCTTGGAGATCCTACAGTCCACAGAGCCAGACACTAGAACCCAGAAATCCGTGTGAGAAAAAGCTCCCTGCCAGCTCGAAAGACTATCTTTAAACTGTCTCGCAGGCAAGAAAGAAGCTGTAGGTTAAGCCACTGAATGTCTCCTAAAACTCTTAAAAAGGTCAGCAACTTGCCCAAGATTTCACGACTATCTAAGACAGTGGTTCTCAACCTGGGAGTCGTGACCTCTTTGGGTATCGCCTAAGACCCTATTTCCGATGGTCTTAGGAATCGAGACATGGCTCCTCTATCTGTCTCCCACATGCAGACACACCCACAGATGGGGTCACCATCACATGAGGAAGAGTACGAAAAGGTGGCAGCATTAGGAAGGTTGAGGACCACTGATCTAAGAGGTGAAGATGTGAAGTCTGACACGAGAACCAATCACTATCCTTAGCCGTGAACCTAGAAAGGGTCGAAGGAGCTTCAACTATGTGATCATCGTCATTTTAATGCAGAAAGTCAGACTGCAGACATAGCTTTGCTTCAGCTAGCTCTTTCAAAAGAAAGTCGTCTTTGGGCTATTTATTTGTCCTTCTGCTGACCCCTTTTTTCCATTGGACTTTCCATGTATATGCACGCACAGTTCCCATCAATGGCAGTTGGTGTTTCCTTCAGGAACATTTCTAGTCTAACGAATGACGCAGACCCTCACCTTGGTGCCTGCCATAAGCTAAGATGCACGGCATGACAGCTCTTAGGTGCATTTAAAAATCTCAGCATGATGCATTTTTTAAAATTTCCATCAGACTCTCTTTTGTCCTCATAAATGCAGTTAATATAAGCAAAAAGACAAAGCAATGCTGTTTCATGAGTGGAAAAGGACAAGGGTGCCTCCCAAGAATTAATTCGTTTACGAACTCTTGCAACAGCGTTACCTCATGCTTCCACCATCAGACACTCCGAATCCCAGAGCACAATTACTGAAGCCTGGTAATGAGACCACCAAAGGTACGCAGATCATTATAAAAATTTAAGAGCTATTGAGCACTATGGGTTTTTACAGTTGGTCACCTCAGATTTATTTAGCACATGTTTTTTCCATCCCAGCAACGCATGGAGAAAATTCAGTGTCCAGTTGCTTGCAAAACCACATTTCCACCTGTGTGGGGCAGTGGAATTAATAAGCATATAGAATAACCTCACAAATTTGGATCCCACTCATCTGGAATGTTCATGCTTCAGTTACACATATGTGGGCATGGCCAGACACAAAAACCTGGCAGGGGTGAAGGTCATGGAAATAAGGGCTGGCAGGTTCGAAGGCAGGGGGATATAGCGTTGTGGTGCTCACGCTATTGCACATCCATGTTTGAATGATCAAATGACAAGCCCATATATAATGGCACTAATGGTGTGCTGATACTGTGTTTACATTTTAGCATTCATGGGAATTTGAGAAATAAATTTAAGAGTTTATGTGAAATGGCAAGAGGAAGATTGAACCTGCTGATTGATTAAGGTAAACAGCCTTTTCTTGTCCTTTACAGAAATATATTCACAAGAGTCATTGACATACTAATCTCTTCACTGAAGCACCCAAGCAATGCAAACATGATAACCTTCCTAACATGAAGTTAATATGATAGTAGTGTCTGGAAAAGAACTCCAAGAGCTACCATCGAGAAATTACATGGCTGTAACAAGACGACATGTACTGGCTTTCTGCAGTATTTCTGCTAGATTTGCATCGTACTCCCTCCACAGCAAACCCTTAAAAACAGTTCAATGATCCTCTTCCACCTGACTTGAACCAGTTGTTCTATACTATGAGTTAAGGGAAGCTTTTGAGAAGATGCAACTGAAGATTAGCTAATTCCTACTGCTCAAGACACTCCTGCAGAATATCAGGGGTACCATTCCTTTACTCCCATCACGCTATAGAAGATATAGAAGAATAAGGTTTACATCTTCATTTGATACAATTGATCAAGGCACATCCATCTAATTCTCCATGTAACATAAATGGAGAAAATTATAAGCCAAAGGTGTAGAAAGTGAAAACTAGAGAATATTAATTTAAGCAGTATGCCATTAAAAATCAAATATTTATGTTTCTTACCCAAACTTTAAGTATAGTGAGGAGTCACAAGTTTAACTTAGAGGCCCTTTTATCTGATACGGATGCCTCCAAGTACTCCTGTGGGGGCCCCCTCAGTACCGCACCATACAATGAGGGTAGGTAGAAGCCTTGTTGAAGTTAAACTGAGGACTGCTGTGACTATTTGTAAACCTGGTCTCATTCCCTCCATGTTTCTTACATTCCTTCCAACCTGTGTCTTTGGAGTGAATTCTGCTTGGAGGGAGCACTTTATACCTGATTAAGTGGCCCAGTGTCATGTGGATCTTCAGCTTTTCAGAATGTAAGGATAGAGAAATCACTTATTTTAAAAATATGCTTTAATATCACAGACACAGGTGAAGTGAGGCACCTGATAATTTGAGTGGGACATGGTATGTAGTCCAAATCTCCGAGAATGCCAGTCCTTTGCAACTGGCCCAAGCAATAGAGCCTAGATCCCAAATGGGTTGTCTTTGTTACCTTATTTTGCACCTTCTGCCCTTGACCTCCACCTATCCACCCACTGGCTGAAGAGGCCAACTTAACCTCCAGCAGCTCCTGTTTTTATTTCCTCTGCTGGAATAAGAGAAAGCCCAGTATAATCTCCAAGATGAAGCAACTGAATGTTCCTGTCCACACCATTGTTTTGGGGAATTCATTTTCTTTAAGTTATCATCTAATAAGCTGTGAGTTTTGCTGCCTCCCCCACTGTTTTCCCCTTCCAACCGCAGTATTTGGGGGCATCATTTGGGCTTGATTTCAGATACCACCGTACCTCGATTTTTGGTGACTTTTTGAAAAGATGTCTTTTCTTATGGTTTGGTGGGTCACTTGGTAGCAAAGCAGAACTTTGGGGGACTTATTTTAAAAAATCAAACTTGAGATTTCCAATAGTTTTCATGACCTTTCTGTAATCCCTGATCATTTCCACCTATTGATGACCTGTCTTCTAAGTCAATGAGCCTGAGCTCCACCACAGATGCAGACAAGATAGGCAACGGCTCAAGCCTGTTATTCTACCAAGGTGCAACCACATTGGTTGTACTTGTTCCTGTTGCCTAAACCAAGAAAAGAGACATATTTTGAGCAACAGATAATATTAAAGTAGATTTCTGAACCACACTTGATACCGAGACTGCTGAGACTCAGTATCCTCCATTTTCCCTTAAGTCTCTGCTACCTCCAGCCCCTTAAAAGTCCCTCTAAGATAATGAGGTACTGATTTCCATTGTCAACTCATAACAACCCAACATAGGTTTTCGGAGACTACAGATTTTTATGGAAGCATATAGCCTCACTTTTCTCCCACAGAGTGACTAATGGATATGAACCACCAACCTTGCCACTAGCGGGCCAATGCATATCCCACAGTGCCACCAAGCACTTAAGTTGCTGTTAGGAAGGGTAACAAAATATGTACATATAAGTATCCCTTTAGAGGCAAATAAACATGTTCCACCTACTTCCACAGAAATATCAAAATATATCATTCTCGCTAAGAAATCAAAACACCAGTGTCATATGACAAATAACCTTCTTATAACAGGGCTACATACCACACAGAAGAAAAGCTAAAAGAAACCCAAATTCCACTTCACATTGGATTAAAGCTTATTTTATCTTTAATCACAAAAGAGATAATTATTATGGGTGGCCTCAGGACCTTTTCCCAGACTTATCTCTTCGAAGTGTTTTCCAGCTACAGGTCAGAGAGAATACAAGTAACCCAAAGTATCCCTAAACAGAAGTATTTTCTTTTCCTCTGATTATTCCCTTGATTAAGCATTCAAAGTAAAAATACTGGCAGCCCAAAGAAAATGTCTTATGATTTATCCTTTAACTTTTTCCTGTGTGTAAAGATGCATATGGGAGTTCCTGAGTGGCACACGTGGTGACACACTGGACTCCAACCACAAGGTTGATGGTTCAAATTCACCAGAGGCTCCTTGAAGGACAGGTCTGATGATCTGCTTCAAAAAGGGCACAGACTTCAAAATTCTGTGGAGTCCTTCTCCTGTGCACACACGGGATCACCGTGAGTTGGTATCAACTTGACAGCAACACATCACAGTAATAGACATCAATAATGCTAATATTTTACACCAAGATCATATCACAATATCTGCAGAAATAATCTCTTTTAAAAGGATTCGCACAAGACTAGTTCCTATGAGGCAAAAAATTATAGATGTCTCAACTGTCCTCCTTTTCCAAGCAGCATGACAGGTCCATTACCACTAAATTCAACTACTAGTCCTCCCCGCAGTACTTTTCCTCCCATCTTTGTGTTTTGTAATTCTCTGTAACATCTCACAGAACACATGGGCTGTCGAGGAAATGACTCATGGAGTCATAGAAGCTGGCGAGTCCCAAATTCTTAGTCAAGTGTCGGGCTGGAGACTTCTCCTGACTCATGTAGTCGCAAGGGGTGAGGAAGCCAAATCAACAGGTCAGATGACAGGCTGCTGGCTCACAAGGCTGCAGAAGCTGGCAAATCAGACCAGATGGATGATAAGCATTTGGCTCACGTTCTAAGTACCAAATGTCAGATGATGACAAGCCAAATTTAGGATCCAGAGCAGAGAGAAAACTTTGCCAGAGCATTCATATATATTGGATGCAGCCCATGCCCTCAGAAAATCTCTCCTTCTTCAAGTAAGACAGTACAGAGGTGTGAAAATTGATGGTTGGGACAAGGATTGTGACTTGAGTCACAGCTTCTAGTAAGGTGATGCCTCAAGATATAGCCCATCCTAATTCTGCTTTATTTCTCCCTGCCCTTTGTTTATTTTTTAAATTTTTTAATTGGGAGTTAATACTTATATCATTCCATAGTTAAATCACATAAAGCAGTATTGTAAAATTGCTACCACGGTTTCTAAACATTCTTTTCCTTCCTGAACTCCTTGATATTGTTTCCCTGTGACCACCACCACCACCATGTTGCACTCCAGGAACCCTTAGCCCACTTCTTTCCCAATAGGTTCATCAATCCTGGACATTATATGCCAAAGAAAAGAAAAAGAAAACCCATACAGAAAAACTTAAAGCACAAATTCAAGAATATGAGCCCAATGACATAACACATCTGAGACAAACCCTAATATGAACAAACAAAAGTAGAGAAAACATTGAAAACCAGATCAAGTTCGGTGTGCATCAGAGGAGGATCAACTGACAAGGTTTTAGCCATTCAATTCAGGTTTACTCGAGTCAGCAAGTGAACAGCTCACTTCCAAATGAAACTATAACCACAAGCAAGGAAGCACATCACAAAATCGAGATAATCACATGAGTATGTAACTGCCACATTCCATAAGTGAACATCCCTAAAAGTGATGATCCAGTCAAATTACACATCACCTTAATCACCACAGGTTCTGCACACCTTCTTTGTATCAGCAGGAAACCATCCAATCACCTGCAAGTAACCACGTGTTACTTGCACAATCTCAATCATTTGGGGAAAGTCACAAAACTATAGCTAGGAGAGGTATATGAAGTAATTCCCCATGCCATGTCATCCGTATGGCCTTACAATCTATTCTGATCTTAATTTATGTATTGGGGGACATCTCACTGCCATCGAGTGAATGCTGACTCAGGCCAACCCCCTGTGGGTTTCTGAAACTGCAACTCTTTCTAGAAATAGAAAGCTCAGTAGAAAGCCCAATCTTTCTCCCTGGGAGCTACTGATGGTTTCTAACTGCCAACAATGTGGATCCCAGACCAACCAGTATCAGGACTCCTAGATACTGTGTGTGCCTGTGGGGTGTGTGTGTGTGTGTAGTAATTATATATGTATATGTACATATGTGCATATATGCATATATCCATGTGTGTACACATATGTGTATGTGTATATACATGTGTATATATACATATGTGTATATATGCAAGTAGTTATATTTCTCAATAAACCAATTAAGATAAGAAATATTAAGTAAAATGGAAGCACCATTATTTATCTAATCCTCTATTGATTTCCATTGAGATATTTTCTATTCGTTACCATTGTGTATAGTGTTATAAATAGTCTTTTAACATAAGCATAAAATGCCTTACCAAAGAGTATGCATTTTCTAGGGATTTTCATATTTATTGTCAAGCTGTAGCTCCCAATATCCTGGCTTTTGAGCCTACTGTTCCACTGACAGCATATGCACTCCACCTCTTTGGCACCTCATTGCTATCAGGTGCCGTCGAGTCAGACCTGACGCCGTACACCTGGGTCTGTGCACAACGGAAAGAAACATAGCAGTGTCCTTCACCGTCCTCAAATGTAAGAGCCCACTGGTGCAGCCAGTGTGTCAATCTGTCCTGTTGAGGGACCTCTTCTTTGTCGCTGCCCCTCCACGTTACCAAGCCTGAGGTCCTTCTCCAGGGACTGGTCTCTCCTGACAAACTGTCCAAAGTAAGTAAGATAAAGTCTTCTCATCTCTGCCTCTATGGAGCTCGCTGGCCTTCCCTCTTCCAGTATAGATCCGTTTGTCCTTTGAGCAGGCCACAGAATTTTCAATAGTCTTCTCCAGCACCACAAATCAAATGTTGACTAGCTTCTTTGTTTTATTTTTTCAGAGTGGCCCTGTGTATCCATTCCATCTTTTACTTCCCTTTTTTTTTTTTTAGATGCTTCCTGCATCATTCAACCTTGAATCACTTAAGCCTTAGAATCTTTCAATACTGTAACTTGAGGTTCCATTTCTTTTCTTTAGTTCTGTCGGTTTAAGATATGCTGAGAATGTTGTTCCTTTTGAGTTTTCTAACTCTAGGTTTTTATACATGACATAAGGAAGCCTGTCTTCTTGAGCTGTCCTTTGAAATTTTCTGTTCAGTTCTTTGACTTTGTCACTTCTTCCATTTGCCTTAGCAACTCTACAATTAAGACCAAGTTTCAGATTCTTTCCCGACATACTTTTAATCTTTTCTTTCTTTCCTTTTTAATGTCTTTTGCTTTTTTGCTTTGAACAGTGTTCTTGGTATTATCCCACAACCCATCGGGTTTTCTGTCTTTAGTGTTCAATGCGTCAAATCTTGAGATGTTTCTGAAATTCAGGTAGGATATTCTCAAGGTCATATTTTGGTTCTGATGAGCTTGTTTTAATTTTCTTAAATTAAAACTGAACTTACATATGAGCAATTGATGTTACTCCACAATCTGCCTCTGGCCTCATTTCAGTTGCTGAGATTGAGCTTCTCCATCATTTCTTCCCACTTAAGAAAAAAAAATTAAAAACCCCACTTTCACAGACTCAATTCTTACTCACCAGAACCCTACAGGACAAGCTAGAACTTCCCTTGTGGGTTTCTGAGACTATAACTTTTTATGGGAGTAGAATGCCTTGTCTTTCTCCCATGGGGTGGCTGGTGGTTTTGAACTGTTGATCTTGTGTTTAGCTGCCAAAGCATAACCATCACGTCACCAGGTCTTCCTCTCCTCCCATCGATGTAGTCCATTTGATTTCTATGTATTCCATCTGGAGACGTCCATGTGTATAGTCAGTCACTTGCATTGTTGAAAAAAGATATTTACTATGAAAAAATTCTATTTTTCTTGCAAAATTTTATTGTGATCTGCACCAAGGCCATATTTTCCAACTATTGTTCCTTCTTCATTTCCATATTTTTCATTTCAAGTGCCAATTATTATCAGTGTATCTTGAGTGCATGTTTGACTAATTTCAGACTGAAGAGAGAAAAGTTCAATTCCAGCAACATAAGCTTTAGGCTGTTGGTGGGTAAAATTTGAATAATAATTGTAGTGATTGGATTTCCTTACATGCAGTTAGATACTGCCCTATCACATATAGCATTATACTTTAAGCTAGGTTTTGAAATGTCCCTTTTTCACAATGAATGAAACACAACTCTTGAATCTGTCATTCCAGGTACAGAGACCATATGATTTTCTGATTCAGAATGGCCAATACCAGACCATTTCAGCTCACTAACATTTTATCTTTGACAACTTTTAGTTTCTTAGATCCACACTTTGTACATTACAAGTTTCAATTAGTAACTGCTGTTTGTTACTGTTTTTTTTTCTCTCATTTTGAGTTATGCCCCATCAGCAAATGAAGGTTCCAGAGGCTTTGTTCCTGAAAGTTTTCCTCCATTCCACTCATTATGGTCGACTCTACTTTGGGACTGCAGCTCCTCCTCAGGCCTAGGTTGAGTGCCTTCTGACTTAAAGGGCTCGTCTTCTGGCACTGTCTCTGACAATGTTCTACTTCTACTCATGCGCTTTTCTTTGTTGGACAATGTTTCAGTGCTGCCCATAAGATTTTCATGGGCTAATTCCTCTGAAATGTGTAAAACAAAGTGACGGAGAAGGGGTGGAATCTGAAGTTGAAATGCAAATTGTAAGCAAGGGGTTGAGCTGGGACAAACCCATCTGAAGTCCTGCATAGGAGCCATGTGAAAGCTGAGCCAGGTTTGTAAATCATCGGCCATGCTTCTCATGAGCTCCTTCTTCACCTTTGTTGAACTGCTATCTTAATAGTCTTCGTGACCATCTGTGAGCGCCTCCACCAATGGCTTACATCCTTCTGTTCTGTGTGGATGTTGCCTGTTCAGCTCACCACTGTCGTAAACATCCTAAAACAAAGAGTAGGGGTCATGACATTGAGGGAAACTGAGATTAGGATAGAAGGGGATGTCCCACAGCCTGATCTTCAGAAGGACGGAAGGAAGGGACCAAGATTCCCTCAGACTGCACACACCCCATCACTACCTCTAGTCAGGACAGCTGTGGTGACATCCAGCTCTAATAGACCTGCCTGGCCTCACCTGTCAGGAAAGTGGTACAGACCTGCCAAGAGTCCACTGACTGAGACTCTAAAGGATCTTAAACTGGAAACACCTAAGGGAGAAAGATGGATACACTCATTCACACAGTCTGCTCAATATCAGACCTCTAAATCCGTGAAAGCAAGGAGTGTCAGCATACTGAATGAGCAAGGAAAGCGCAAGCACTTGTGCTTACAAACTAAACGTTAGTAAACAATTTCACATTTTTTTCATCACACGAAAGTGTTGTGTGGCCCAATGACCGATACCTAGAAGGTTCATTAAATGGTTTCTGGAAAGAATGAGTGGATCAATGGAGTTGAACACAATGTTTCTTACTCGGGTTTATCTGACTTGCAAGGTGGTCGGAAGCTGTTAGTCAAAGAATCATGATGAGTTTATCCCCATGCAGCAAAGAGTAACAAAGAGGACATTGACATTCTCTCCAGTTGTACACTGCGCATGCTATGGTTCAGCCACAGGGAGGATTCCCAAGAACACAGAGCAGGTGGGGGGCTCTGGATCAACAGCAGCACTGAGGAGGGTGGCCCCACTGGTAGCGATTGTGCTGGTGCTGACTGAGGATGCCACTACAGGGGAGTATCTCTTAGAGGTGGTGGGGACATGTTCTGCTGTGTCTTGACATAATCCTTTCATTCATGACATTAGCCGGTGTTTCTCACCTGTGGGTTATGACCCCTTTGAGGCTCTAATGACCTTTTCACAGGGGTCACCCGATTCATAATAGTAGCAAAATGACAGTTATGAAGTAACAATGAAAATATGGGGGGGCACCACAACATGAAGAATTATAGTCAAGGGTCACTGCATTAGGAAGGTTGAGAACCACTGCCTTAGGCATTTACCAAACTATAATACTACTAAACTAAATAATACAAAACTAAAATAATACTAGGTAGTATTTGCCAACTAGGAGCTCTTGTGGCTCAATATTTAAGCATTGGGCTGCTAAACAGCTGGGTGGGGATATGAAAAGCCTGGGGATCTGCTTCTATAAAGATGACCACCCCCATAAAAGGTAGGGGACAACTCTGTCCCATGGGGTCCCTGGGAATCAGCACTGACTCCACGACACTGAACAAGAGCAGCTTGAACAAGAGGAGGAGACAGCTGAACCTCGATAAATAGTCAGAAGAGGAGGGGATCCAAAAGAACTGAATAAAGATACGTGGACAACAGACAGCATCATCTACTGTGCAAGAGCCTAACAATAAATCTGCAAAACACCCCGTAAAGTGATCAAATCTGAAGGGCATTCACCTGAGTGAAATGAGTCAATCACAGAGGACAGATATTGTATGAGAGGGTAACTATCAAAATCAAGAAAGAGTGTAAACAGAGAAATAAACATTCATTGATGTTTACAGGGGGGGGGGAGAGAAAATGGGAATAAATCACTAACTAAAAGGAAGCCACCTATTCAATTAGATGGTGGGACAAGCGCTGTACAAAAAGGAGGAAACTGGTACAAAATGATCACGAGAGAAGAGAAGAAGTGCGAGAATTGCAAAGCAACAAAGGTTCCATATATACTCTAGTGTAGCCAACCCAAATATCAGCCGAGGCACCTAATTTTACCACAAACACTGCATTTAAAAAATGTGCTGAAAGACTCAGTTAATACATGAGTAGATGTGGTAAATACATACTATTACATACACGAGCCTATCATCTGCAAGTGATAGATGCACAAGCGGAATACATGTGGGAAAGTGAATGGGCTTGTACACAAACAGATATAGGTTTAAGAGATCACCTCTACACAGATATTAGTATATGCCACAAATATGCTCATGAATACAGCAGCTCATACTAGGGACAACGTTACAAAAACTTCTTAGCCATAACCAAACACATTGATGGAATGAGTCGCTGGATCTGGGAGCTCAGGACCAGTCTGGTGAGACACCAAAGTTAACTGGCATAACATACTCCAACACAGACAATGTTTTACAGCTTTCCTTGGTAGTAATGAGTGGGGACTTAAGTGCTTGTGAATGCCAGCTAAAGGGCCACAGTTGATCTCTCTCCACTTGAAGCAAAGAAACTCAAACTGAAGAAAATCAGAGGTGTGTGGAAGTAACTAGTACAAAAGATAAATAGAACACATGAATGTTAGCCTGCCCAACCTAAAGGCCAGGACTTGCTACCACTGCTGACCTCTCTTAAAGGGATTGGAGCAGTAAGTTATGGATAGAGTGGGAGAAAAATGTGAAACTAAACTGGAAGCCTTTAAAAAACACCAGACTTACTGACCTGCTAGACACTAGAGGAACCCCCAAGACGGTGACCCTGAATCCCCCTTCAGGTCTGGAAATGAACTCACCCTCATGGCTCAACTTTCAGCCAGACAACAGACATGTCTATAACGTGAATGATGAGCAGAGGGAAGTCCAACTCCTTAGAACAATGAACTACACAACACCAGAAGGGTGGCCTTTGCCCAGCCATGAAGTTTAAAAGGCTGGAAGGATTAGACGAAAGGAAGAATGGAAGTGGTAAATACCGGAGAGGAATGGTAAGAGGTCTGTTACATTGTGAGGCTTGCAATCAATGTCACGAAACAAAGGATGTAAAAATTTTAAAGAACAGAAAGAATAACCTTCACTGAATAGAGGTTATCACTTACAAAGTCATTCTGCATATATTTTCTTATTTAGAAAAGAGACTAAAGAGAGCAGATCAACAGACAGCATGAATCCGTACAGGTAGAACTAATAAGATAGGGGAATATATTGTTAATGGCAATGAATGGAAAATATGAAGGAGCTTCAAAAAGTTCATGGAGAAAAGGAGGAATGAGAAGATGCTGCCACTTTCCCACACATATTTTGAAACTCCTTCCTCAAACTAAACAAAACCAGCCGCCATTGAGTAGATCCCAGTGCATGTGCACCCAAGAAAAACTGTACCCCATAGGGTTTTCAGAGACTAGTTTTTCTGGCATAGGTTGCCTGGGCTCAAACATCTAACCTTTCATGAGAAGCAAATCACCCAACCATTTGCCCTCCCAGTAGACTCCAAATGGAAAGTGAATATGTGATACATGCACTCTCCCTGCATCTTTCTGTCTGGAAGCAGTCAGCTAGACACGACTGAAAATTCCTTACAAGGGCACTTCTCAGTCCAAGGCTACCTGCCTTGCATGACAAGTTTCCAGGATGGTTTTCTTAACAAGCCTGTATGCCACACCACAGAAGATTTCTACATAGCAAACTTGGGGCAGACTTACAAACATAAAACCTTTAAGTCATTTCAAGACGGTTTCAAAAACTGAGCTAACTCAATGAACTTCTTTCTCAGAGGACCCCAGGCTGTTAGATTTCCAGGTTGCTATTTCCAAGACCCAACGAGTTCATTCCCCTCTTGCTTCTGCCCAATGCCCATGGGGAAAATGCTGAATGTGGATTTCACGACCGGACAAATGAAATGTTTTGAAATCAGTGGTAGCATGTACATTCATTCCCTCCCTAACTTTTAAAAGGTGGCAGGGTCTGACACCTAGACCCTTCCAGTGGCAGATAATATGGAAAGCGAGGCCTTCCTTTCCTTCTCCCCTTTTAAGACATCTCCAAACCTATGCCCCAAGCTCGTTGGCTAGCACACTTCTTGAGTGAATGTGCAGAAAGTTTCCCAAGATCAACACTGACATCTTTCATCAAAGCTTTCATTCAAGGCTATCTGGCATTTTAAAGTAGCAGAGCCAGCTGTGCATACAACCTGCTTGCCTGAGACAGCTCCACAAGGTCCAGGCTTCTTAATACTATCATTCACGCATGAATGCACCCAGCAGATCCCTGGAATCTCTGACCAGATAAAGGCGGGTGGGCAGCACTACCCCTCTGAGTTTTGCATTCCACACTGAGTCCAGCTGCCTTGACCCCTGAGGAATTTCTCGCTCTGTAATTCCAAGTATTTGGACCAAGAAGCTCAGTCCCAGCAGTCTGACAGTTCAATTAATATTGTCATCCCTAGATAAATAGGACTATAAAACATTCACGTGTCATTACAGTATGCTCTATTTTCAGGAGTCACCAACACTTGGACAGGGTCTTGCAGGTCAATGCAGGTTTTGGATTTACGAATTCCCGGTCAGAGCAAGACCCCTCCTGCTCTCAGGTGACACCCCTCCCACGCCACCCCTTTTTAGTTAGTTCTAGCAGGTGATCAATTACCAGGGTCATGGGGCAAGAAAGGCAGTTTATCAGGTAGCATACCCCCCAGAACTTAGTTTTTGGTGACAGAATTTACTGGGGGAGTCTTTCTAACTGCTTTGGAGCAAGAGACTAATTTCTCTTCCTGTAGGAATTGGAAAATGACAGCAGACAAATAACCCTTTGCTGCTTCTGCCATTATCCATCTTCTCTAAGAAGAGACATTCTTCTTTCTTAGAATCAAAGTGGTTACATTAATATTTGAAAGGATTCTGGCCTAAGGTCTTAGGGTTCCAGAGATTCTCTATAATTGTGGGAATGGGCTCTTGATTGATGGAAATATAGAAAGGTGAACCCAGGGTGAGGGAACAACAAGTAAGCTAAAACCAAAGGAGAGAAGGGCATAGGATAACTGGTGTAGCTTAATAAAGGGAAAAGTAGCAGCAAAGAATTACTAAACACAAATGAAGGCCAAACATGATGAAGGAACAAGAGGAAAGTAAGGGAAATAGAGTTAAGAGGCAAAGGACATTTATATAGGCTTAAATACAAGAATGGACATGTGTTATATATATATATATATATATATATATATATATATATACACACACACACACACATATATATAATCAGAGGGAAATAGAACTATGTGTTCATATATATCTTTTAGGAATGAAGGTTGCAGAAGGACATTGAACCTCTTCTCATGTACTTCCTGAACACAAGAACACTTTGTTCAAACAATCCAGCATTCTGTGATGCTCACCTTCCTGACAGGATTGCTGAAGACAAAAGAGGTGCATAAGTAAATGTGGTGAAGAAAGCTGATGGTGTCTAGCTATAGAAACATATAGCATCTGGGGTCTTAAAGGCTTGAAGATAAACAAGTGTCCATCTAGCTGAGAAGTAACAAAGCCCCCATGGAAGAAGCACACCAGCCCATGCAATCATGAGGTGTCTATGGGATCAGATACCAGACATCTAAGACCCAGAACAAAATCAGACCCAAGGTGAATGGGGGGGGGGGGGCATCAAGAGGAAACCCACTGCTTATCACTAGACAATTGGACATCCCCCTACAAAGGGGTCACAGGGAAGAAATGAGCCAGTTAGGGTGCAGTGTAGCACGGATGAAACACACAACTTTCCTCTAGTCCTTTGGTGCTTCCTTCCCCCCACTGTAATGATCTCAATTCTTCCTTACAAATCCGATTAGACCAGAACATGCACACTGCTATAAACAAGAACTCACAACACAGGGAATCCAGGATAGATTAAACCCCCAGGGCCAACAATGAGAGAAGAAATACCAGGAGGATTAGGAAAGGATGGAAGGAGAAAGGGGGAATCGATCACAAGGATCAACCTATAACCACACTCTCAGGAGGGATGAAAAATGGAAAAGTGAGTGGGGGTAACAAAGGACAATGGAAGATATGTAAATGACAATCTATAACTTATGAGAGGTGCATGAGGGAGGGTGGGCAGGAAAGGGAGGAAGTGGGGAGTAGATATCCGGCGCTCTAGTGGGAAGAGAATGCTTTGAAAACGATGGTGGCATATTGCAAAGGTGTTTGACACACTGGATGGAAGTCTGGATTGTGATAAGAGATGTAAGAGCCCCCAATAAAAGTATTTAATAAAAACAAGAAAAAGACTTTAAAAAAAAAAAGCAATGTGAACAGAGTAAGAAATGCAAAAAGAAAAAAAAATGAGTTTGCAGAATTTTGAAGTCCCAGGGAGAAAACGACAAAAACCGATACAGATTATTTTCCAAATGAGGTAAAATGACCTCATGCATTTGTCATATTATTGGGCTCTGAAATGATCAGAGAAATGAACTATCTCTTCTCTAACTGGGCCCCTTCTGTCTTGAAATGGTTAGGAAATTCTACGATTGCTGTCATCTTTTCAAATGTTCAAGAAGTGCTTTTAATTGGATTCTACCAACTTGCTTCTGTTTATTTCTTAAAAGTAACCAAGAACGTACCTGCTATGATCACATTTTTGTGAAGTAGGTTAAAAGTATTGAACACTTCGAATCAAGAAATTCTCTTTGTGGTTGGAAGACTGTAAAAGATCAGTTAAATGTCCCTAAGGAGATAGCTTCTGAAACATTTACTAGAGTTCAACCTAATCCCGTAAAAGTATGGCATGATGGGTTTTTTTCCTTTTTCTTTCCCACCTCCTGCTGGGACTAACGGTAACATCACCTCCTTTCAGGAAATCATGGCCAAGGAGGCTACGGGTTGGGAGAGCGGGGGGTGGGGGGGGTTGATGAGAGAGCCTGCTTCCTCAGAGGGGCCCAGTCTCCAAAGTTTTCAGGAACAGTTCTACTCTGTCCTGCGGGGTTGCAATGAAATGGAATTGACCCAATGATTGGGGGTGGGGGGACCGGGGAGGATGTTTGGTTTGGCCAGAAAGGATAATAAACGAGGGCCTTTGCAGCTCAAGGGGAAAGAATATGAGACTTTTAAAATAACCCACCAGGGTGTTCCTCTCAGAAGATTCTAAAACATCCACTTTCCCCCATGGCCTCCTCCCCACTATGTGTTGGACCTGAAGCATACAGCTCACCACCCCATCCACCAACCTCGGCACCATGAAAGAACAAACTGAATGGCAGATCCCTGACCAACAGAAAACACTGAGTAAGTCAGAGTATTATGAGGGACGGGAAAGATTGAAGGGGACCTCAGAGAAGAGAGGTTGGGTAAGATCATCTGTGACACGGGTATGAACCATACAAAGCGCTTGAAGGAAAAGAAAATAGCTGTTTTGCACCATCTTCTGAAGTCCAGAGGAGTTTACAGCCATCACAGAGAGGTTTTTGGAAATGCGTGCACATTTCTACCTTCCAGATGTCCGGTACATCTCTGAGAGGTTCCACGTGGCCAAGAGTTATAGAACGATCCCATTATACTGAGACCCATTGGGTCAGAGAATTGCACAATAAAAAAATAAGAACAAGGTTCTCGGTCAAAATGGCTCCATAATCTCGTGACTGAACTTCTTCTATGCTCTAGATAACAGATGAACTAGAAACAAGTGAGACCAACAGATATATGCAGGACTCAAATTACTATTAAAAATCTAATCGGGCCTGTGGCTCGGAGTCTGCGAGGAGTCTCAAGTCAGAAACCATGGCGACTGGAGATTTAAAAAGGCAGTCCGGGTACTTGAACCTAGAGGGGCTCCGTTTGTGATTGAGGATGAAATCAGCTTCCCTGCAAGAAGCCACGAGGATAAGATTTTGCTGATTATACAGGAGGAACCGGTGGCGTAGTGGGTTATGGATGGGACTGCTAATCAGAGGGTCAGCAGTTTGAAACCACCAGTCACTCTGCAAGAGAAAGACGACGTTTTCTACCCCCCTAAGTAGCTACAGTGCCAGAAATCCAGAGGGTAAGTTATACCTTTCCCTATAGGGTCAGCATGAGTCAGAATTGACTAGCAGTGTTTTCCATTTTTAGGAACTATTGTTAAGGAGGCAGACTGACACTTCACCACTCTATTACTATAATGCTGGAAGGTACACCACTACTATTTCAATTACCAGCTGGGTCACCCAGGGTGAACAACTTTCTCTTTGTTTTCTCTACTTTTCTTTTTAGTTAAGTCACTTTTAAGAGTTGTATATACATCATCACAATCTGTGCTAGCACTCCCTCCTCCCAGATTCATTGTGCGCTCCCCAATTCCCTTCACCCTCCCTACCTCCCCTCCAGATAAAACAGCAGCTATTGTCTCTATGCATCCATAAACTGGGGAACCAAATGGAAGCAAACACAACACAAAAAGATGAAAAGAAAAAAAATAATAATATAAAATTAAAAAGAAAGCGTAAGAAAGAAAAGGCCACCAACAATGTTTACAATTCCAGAGAAGAACGTCTGCCATGGAACAAATAAGAAATATTTAAGCCTAGAATAAATTCAGGTTGTCAACTGAACGAGTATCATATGATAATTTGATCCACCATAATCAAGTTTATAATAATCTCTGTCTAGCAGTAAAACTGCTCAAATCCCTTGTGCAGCCAGAGGAGATCTGGCAGTGACTTAATCTGACCAGATACTCTATGGATGGATTTGGGGGCCCCCTTTTCTTCCATAACCCTCTGCAAATTGAGTGTTCACAATATAAGCTCTGATACTTTTCTCTCAACATATTTGGATTTGTTATCATTATCTTTGGGTCACATAGGCTGGTGTGCTTCTTCTATGTGGACTTAGTTGACATCTCCCTTAGATGCCTTTAAGACTCCAGACCACTAGTTCTCAACCTTCCTAACGTAACCACCCTTTAATACAGTTCGTCATGTTGTGGTGACCCCCAACCATAGAATTATATTTGCTGCTACTTCACAACTGTAATTATGCTACTGTTCTGAGTCAGGCAACCCATGTGAAAGGGTCATTTGACCCCCTGTGAGTCACGACCCACAGGTTGAGAACCACTGCACCAGA
Organism: Nesogale talazaci; assembly: GCA_004026705.1. NCBI lineage: Eukaryota > Metazoa > Chordata > Mammalia > Afrosoricida > Tenrecidae > Nesogale > Nesogale talazaci. The sequence continues at coordinate 34,992 of PVJH01003875.1, read as the reverse complement.
CACTATTGCAATTGATAGCTGGGCACTCTCTGCTTTCTTCACCACTCTTTCCTGTATCACTCTTTATCTTCAGTAATTTCTTCATAAAGGTGAGTATGGAGCAGGGTCATGATAGAAGAACTAACTGTTCTTGGATTGGGGTTAAAATTAAATGGAAACTCAGAATCCATTTGCTTGTCCACAGATTATGAACAACTCTGGTTTGCTTTTTATAGTCATATCATAGCAAAAGAAATAAAACCCAGAACAATAAATAAATAGAGCCCCAAATAGAAGAGAAAACCAGTGTTAGTCTTTCCTTGGGGGTAACAAATGATGACCTAGATAGTGTCAGTAATTCATCTGATGACACTGAATTTAAGGTCCTGTTGAGATGAAGAGTTTATGAAAATATAGTCCAACTGTGATCTGCAATCAATGAGTTGTTGTTTTGTATAGTTTTCATTTCTTCATTGATTAAGCTCTGTTTACATTGAGCATAGGGATTCATGCTAGGAGAAAAAATTCCTGTAACATTCCTTACAAGGCAGATCCTTGCCTATCAGATTAAAACCTGTCATATCAATGCATGGGGAGCATTGAGATACTAAATGAATGGTGGTTCTGGGTCCCCTTTTAATGAACACCCACTAATCCAAGGGTCTCACTCAAGGTCCAACAACCACCATTTTACCAGTCTTAGGGTGGCCATCCTTTGCTTCCTCTCCCCTCAGAAAATTTTAGTCCCAAATTCAAGGGTACAGGTAGTTTTGAGGTGGGACCTAGTTCTTTCAGCTGAACTTCCACATCAAGTCCTTCTGGTCTGGCCCTTGGAAGATGCCATGTTCCCTGTAAGACCAGCATCTGAGGTCACCATAGTGCTTAGTCCATGCTGTGGTTCATAGAGGGTTGGGTAGAAACTTATTCAAACTGTTTACCCAAGAGCGTAGGTAGGAACTGGGCTTATCCTCCCCTTAAGTTCCTTCCAATTATTGTTCAGCATCTCTTCTGAATGTGAGGTTGCCCCTCCCCATTTACCTCCCAACAGAAATGTCAGTGCCTCCTCGGAGAGGGAGATTTTCCCCTCCTCTGGTGTTAGCTGATTTTTCAGTAAAGTTTCCCTCTCATTCCTGTGGAGGGCCTGTTGATGTGTCGCAGCCCTGTCTCAATATTATGATCCTAGCCAGTGTGAGGTCTCTTCTTTGAGGTGTTTCTTATGAAATGCATATTGTGGGAGGCGGGGGGAGATCATGTACGGTTCTTGGCCAATGGTGGACTTTCTACCCCTTTGTGTGGGAATTGGTCTCTAACACTTGTTTAATTGTGTTTCTCCTAATAATAGGAGACTCAAACAATATTTGTCCTTTTGTGATTGACTAGCTTCACTCAGCATAGTGGCTTCCAGGTCCTTCCCTGTCATGTGGTATTGCAAGCTCTCATCACTTTTTCAGGGACATGTAGTATTCTACTAAGGAGTCATGGTGGTGCTGTGGTTATGGTGGACTGTGATCCACTTGGATGGCAGTTGGAAATCACCATCAGCTCCTTGGCAGAAAGACTGGGCGTTCTACTCCATAAAGAGTTATAATCTCAGAAAGCCCTGGGCCTCACTGTGAGCAGCACCCACTCTATGATGGGGCATTTGATTTTGGAGCATATTCCATTGTGCGCATGCACCATCGTTTCTTCAGCCAGTCTCCCACTGTTGGGCATTTGGGTTGCTTCCAGTTTCTTGCTACTATAAACTATTTTTCTAGAAACATGGGAGAGCAGAGATCCACTCCTGTTGTCTCATATTTCTTTGGGGTATGTGCATAATGGCGTGATTGCTGGATCGTATAGGATTTCAATTCCCAGTTGCTTTGAGTATGCCATATCATTTCATAGCAAATAGGTTTCAACAGACCTTCCCGATCTAAATAGAGTAGGAAGAAAGGCGTGGCAATCTACTTCTGAATAACAGTCAATAAAAACTCAACAGAAGAGTGTCCAATATAGTGCTGAGATATGAGCCTCCTAGCTTGCACTCTCCCTGACATAGTGTTGAACCCAACTCCTATTGGCCCTGAAAGATAGAACAGAATTGCCCCCAGAGAGGTAAAATCTTTAAAGAGCAGAGGCCTCATCTTTCTCCTGAGGACTGGCCAGTGGTTTCAAACTGCTCATCTTGAAGGAAGCCGCCCAACACATAATGCACTATGCCCTCAGAACTCCTGCAGGAGCTCAAGAATACCTAGTAGCTGCAAGAATGCACTTGTGCAGGTTAACTCTTGTGAAGATGGCACATGCCTGGCCAATTTCCCATTCTACTGGTTTGAAGTGGCCATGTATCAGAGATAACTTCATCACAGCTTACAATAACAAGCATAGCTTCACAGGAAGTTGTGAGTCAAGGCAAACGGAAAGAGAAAGACAAAGCTTGAAGACAAAGAACTAAGTTCACCACCAGAGCTAATTTCTGGAGATCTGGCAGCTCACAGCTAAAGGCAACAATGACACAGAACACAATATAAACAAACAAACAAATAAAAAAGGATACCTGTGAAAAGAGGAACCAGAACCACTACCAAAGCTCCCACTTAAAATAAGCCTTCAAACCCAAATCCTAAGACAGAAGAAGAAATGGAATACTTATAGATGGTTAACCAACAGAGGACCCAAGCTTGAAGATAAATTCATTCCAGATGAACATAAGACTGATGGAAGAATCTGACCATAATTTTTAAAAAATAAATATGCTTATCTTTTAATACTACCTATTATTTATTGAATGTTGTTATTCAATAATATTATTTAAATAATAAGTATCAACCTCAGAGAAAGAAATAAAGAAGGCAGCCTTGAACAAAAACCAATCTGTGAAACAAAAAGTACACAAACATAAAAGAGAACTGCTACGATTCATTTCCTAAACAGATTTGAAGCCTTAGAAATGAAAGCAACACTCACATTTTAAAGGACTCTAGACAAGATGCAAAGAGATCATTACTGAAATGGAAACTGAGGCTAAGCTAAAAAGAGGGTCTGTCAGTGCAAAAGGGCAGCCTGGCCTGAGCAAACAGAACCAAACAGGCCTGAAGGGATGAAGGAGGTTCCAGGTCACCAAAATCTGAAAGAATGAAAGTCACAAGGTAAGCAATGTCATTTCATCAAAGGACACGGCCATGCTGGAATGACTTTGAGAGGAAACAGCTGAAGGATAAATGCTTTATATTCAACCTTCTTTCTTCCTTTCCCTCTTCATCTCCTATCCCAGCTATCCTCTGGCTTAACACAACTGGAACCAAAGGGCTGCGGGCCCTGGTCAAGTGGTCTCAGAAGGTCAACTCCAAGGACAGAAGCCTAAGGTAAGAGTGAGAAGCTGTCGCTGCACCTCCCTACCTGACAGCTTCAGTCCCACATTGGCATCACTTCCCAGTTTGAACACAGCCAACTAGTGTCCACCATCATTCCACATCCTGAGGAGACTGGATCCACCCAGGGAAGTGCAGACCCAGAGCCACGGGGAGAGATGCCATGGAACACTGAACCCATATCTATCTACAAGCAGCAAAAAAAAAAATGCCCAGGATTTAGCAGCTCCAGAAGTGAACACAAGTAATCAACACTGCCAAGACCTCGATTTCAACTTTCCGCCTCCCAGACCGTGCGAAAATAAATATCTGTTTTGGTGGCAGTCATGTACTTGTATGTCAATTTCATGATTGGGAGTGTAGGGGTGGAGTCTCTAGCCTGTCAATCTGGAGATAGCCAATGAGACCTCTGTGTGGGCACGGCTTTCTCTGAGAACTCTGGGAAATCTCACAGTTTTTGCCCGGTAGAGGTGAGAGACTTTAGAGCCAGTAAATTGGAGACACTCTACTGATAAGATCAAAGGCTTATTCCCTGTGAGCCATCCCAAAGGAGAAGCCACAGGGACCTATCCTAATAGAACCAGACCTCTGAAGCCAGAGAGGACACATGGAGACCCCTGCCAGTGCTGAGATGCTTCTACCACCACTGGATACATAAGACTGCACCCACTGGCCTGTGATTGTCCTGGCATCATTGCATGTGATTCGGGAGTCTGGTTTCAGACATATGGGCTAATATCGGTCTTATGGACTTGGCCTAGACTGAGTTGGGATACTTTCTCAATGTTCCATTCCTCTTGTATATAAATCTCTCCCTTATATACATATGCATGCCTATGGATTTCTTTCTCTAGTCTACCTGGACTAACACAGCTTTTAAAGCTAAAAAAGTTTTAAAGAACCAGATAAAGAGGGAATCTGGCATGGAGTGGGCAGAGCTTTAACAGGTTCAGGGGAGTGTTAGCTCAGAGGGCAGCTTGGGGCACAATGTCAGAGACCAAGCAGGGTAGGAAAAGCACCTGTAGGAGCCAGGTGCTTGCAGAGAGGGCAGTCTGGTGATACATAGGATAATGAAAGCCAGGTGCCTCAAAGAAGAGGTGTTTGAGGGGTTTGGGGTTTTTGTTTTTAATGGTAAGAGAACAAAAAAAGAGCATATATAGTGTTTGATTGGAGGTATCCTTATGAATTCAATTTGTCACCAAACCAACACCAAACTCACCACCAATTAAATTCTTTCTATTAATGATCCTATGCAGGATTTCTGAGATGATAAATGTTTAAGAGAGCAGGCAGCTACATCTTCCATCTTCATGCATCTGGATGGTTTGAACCAATGCCCTTTGTGGTTCACAGCCTAATGCTTAACTCTCGGTGTCACTATCGTACCACTACAACACAGGAAAGTGAAAGATGGTCGGTAGATGAAAAAGGACTAAATTGTTAGTTTTAAAATAGTCCAAGAATAACATCACAAACCATGAATTCATATACACAACAATGAGTGAGTACCTAAAAAGCATAAGAAGTAATAGTATATGCATCATTTCGAAGTCTAGCTCTCAAAACCATAGTGGCCCTCTAGAGCAGTGGTTCTCAACCTTCCTCAGGCCATGACCCTTTCATACAGTTCTTCATGCTGTGGCAACCCCCAACCATAAAATTATTTTCATTGCTATTTCATAACTGTCATTTTGCTACTGTTATGAATCAGGCGACCCCTGTGAAAGGGTCATCCGACCCCCAAAGGGGTTGCCACTCACAGGTTGAGAACCGCTGCTGTAGAAGGTTCCTAAGGTTTGGTATATCTGTGGGAGCAAACAGCATCATCTTTCTCTTGCAGAGCAGTTAGTAGGCTTGAACCATTGCTCTTTCAGTTACCACTTACCCAACGATACTACAAAGGATACCACAAATCCACAAAAGTGAATTGCGCCTTTCTCAAGTGAACAAAGAAAACATCGTCAACCATTGGATCATTGAAAAATCACAGCACACCCACTATGACACCATGTGAAAACATCCATCACGTCCATGCTATGGCTGCCCCAAGTTCATGATCTGCATCTGAGAAGAGATATGCCAAATCCAAATTGATGTGCTATCTACTAAACTAGCCAGTACTTTCTAAAAATATCAAGGGTCGTGGACGTCAAGAAACAAAGAGTTCTTCCAGACGGAAAGAGAGAAGGGAGGCTTGACAACAAAATATCGCATGCAGTTATGACCCAAATAACTTTGTTGGAATTGAGGATGAGATGAATGCAGCTTATTGATCTCAATTGTCTGACCTCAGAAGCAATATCTGTTTTGAGAGCTGAGTGATGAGGAAGAAGCCATGATTTAGGGCAGTTCACACAGGAAGAGGAGCAAGCGCAAATCCTGGCATAGTGGTTGGGAGAGGGTAATAAGGATGGGGGAGGAGGGCGGTGCTTTGTACCTGAGGTGAGAGGAGAGACAGAAGAGTTCAGAGCAGACAGGAGCATATGGCATCCCAGAGAATTTGGGTTTATTCCCGATATCATGAAGAGACACCAGATCGTTCTGTGTGTGAGAGACACAGTTTACAATGCGAAATAAAGGAGTCCCAGCCAGGTCGTTGGTTTTTCATCTGTCAATGAATGAATCAATACATGAATGGACTCACAGCTACGTGATTATATCTGGGTTCACCTGGGCATCCTCGGGGCTGAGCTGGCCTGTCTCCATTACCATCCTCTTCACATTTGACACGCTGGTCCCACAGATGGTCCCAGCCCCGCATGGAAAAACAGAATGCCCAGTGGCCCTCATTGAAAGAGCACAGAGTTGTCCCGAGTGGCTTTGCTGTTGCTGTTGCTGTTCATAGCATCTAAAATGCCCAGGGCAGAAGAACAGCAGTACAAAAAATATCCATTGGTTCCAGAACACTCTTCCTATTATCTTCCTGTAAAGACCATAGCTTGAAACAATTTTAAACCCAGATATGGACATGAACTTTAAATCCAGTCTTTGTGATCAAGCCAACTCTGAAATGGCCTGCTTTTCAGGAGGTCTATGACTAATGTTTTCGTTTCACAGAATCATAGAAATTAGAGATGGAACAGATTTATTAAGTCATCGTATACTTGCCCCCTGCCAGAGAGAGATTGTTCCCCAAGGGACATGTGCTACGACTACATCCAGGCATGCTTGCAATGATTCAAGCTGAAGTCCCCTACATTGGGCAGTGACTCCACATGCTGAAAGTTCATCCACTAAAAAGCTTTCCCCCACTGGTATGCAACCCTGCTATTCCTTTTTTAATCTTATTAACTTCTCTTGTTTTACAATTATAAATACCTTACTCTTTCCCCATAGAGCTCATCAAAGGCAGTACAAAATTATTTATTCGTCAATAGGAAAGGATGTTGGACCAAACATGTTTAGTGATGAGTAAATTGGGGTTTAACCCCAGAAATTTTTCTTATAGTTACCCTGTGATGGTAATGGAAATAAACCAAAGTGGTAGGCGTGTTATAGGGATGCCCAGACCTTTGAAATACTGTGATTTTGTGGAATTCAGAGGGTATGCACTCTGCGTGAAGTATAAGCACCTTCCACCAGATTCTTAAATGATGAAGAGCCATAGTCCAGAGTAAGGTCACCGTTGGGTGCAAGAGAAACAAAACAAGCTCTTGAGTTGCAACCAGATTGGTGCTGTCGATGGAAATAATATGTTGACATCCTAACCTCTGTATCTATCACTGTAACCCTGTTTGAAAACAAGATCTTTGCTATCAGTTATGTTAATTTGAGAACACACTAGAGTAGGATTGGTCTTAATCCAACCCAACTCATGTCTTTTTTTTTTTAAGGGTATTCTTTTTTTTTCTTTTTTTTAATTTTTATTTATTTTTTATGGGCATCACTGCCTGTGGTGGCCGTGGGTGCCACCCAGTCTGCTCCTGAGAGCCGCCACTGGATTCGAACCGCCAAGCCCACGGGCCACAGTCCTGCACTCAACCACTTATGCCACCGGGGCTCAGTCCGCCAACTCATGTCTTAATGAAAGAGAAGATCCATAGAAACAGAGATACAGAAGAAATACAGTCATGTGTCAATGGAGACAGATGTAGCTAACCAAATGACAAAGATTTCCAGGAGTCACCAGAAGGAAGCAGGGAGGCACTAGACAGTTTCTCTCTGAGCCTACAGAAGAAATCTAAGGGGCTAAGGCTCTGACTTTTATCCTCCGGACAATGAATTTCCTCTTCATTTAAAATACCCAATTTTTTAGTACTTTTTAACAGCAGCCCAAGGATACTAAGACAATGACACATACGTTTGTTTGTTTGTTTGTTTGTTTGTTTGTTAATCTACTGCCAACTAACTACAGACGTCCAGGTGGCATAGTGAGGTCTGCATTGAGCTGCTTACTGCAAGTTCCACAACTCAAATACGCCAATCGCTCTGGGAGAAAAATATGTTCTCATAAAGAAAGTCAGGGAAATTCCAAAAGGAAAGTTCTATTCTGTCTTACAGGGTCACTGTGAGTTACAATCTATTTGATGTCAACAAGTCTGAGCCAACTGATGTGATTTAAACCCCAAGCAAAACACCCACTGCCATTGAGTTCATGCCAATTGACACGATATAGCAGTGACTTATAACCTGTGGGTCGTGACCCCCTTGGGGGTCGACTATGCCTTTCACAGGGGTCACCCAATTCATAAAAGTAGCAAAACTACAGTTATGAAGTAGCAGCAAAATTAATTTTCTGACTGAGGTGTCACCACAACATGACGATCTGTATTCAAGGGCATTAGGAAGGTTAAGAACCCTGTTCTATATGGTTTACAGGACAATAAATCTTTATTGGAACAGACAACCTCATCTTTCTGAAGGGACTGAGCTGCCAAGGAATGGCTACAGGGAATGAACTGCCAACCTTCCGGATAGCAGTCCAGTGTCTACCCCACAAGTCTACTGATGCCTCTAGGATTCCATCTCTAACAGGATGATGAAAGAAACGATAAACAGAGAGAAAGAGGAGGTTGAATGAGAGTATGTCCAAGGTCCCTTTCAATTCATAAAATCCTGTTTCTGAAAAATCCATGTATGGGTTCAAAATATCTCCCTGCCCCTAAGTCAATTCCAGCTCCGTGACCCGACAAAATGAGTGGAACTGCTCACTTTAGGTTTCCCTGGCCTTCAATATTTTTTTTGGGGTGGGGGGGGCATCACTGCTCTCCAGTGGTGGGAGTAGGAGGCCCAGCCCCACTGCTGGAATTGAACCTCCGTCCCAGTGGGCCACAGTCCCGCGCACAACCACTACGCCACCAGGGCTCAGCCCTGACTTTCAATATTTACAGGAGCAGACAGACTCGTTTTTTCTCCCTCAGAGCAGCTGATGGTTTCAAACTATTAACCTTGTGTCTAGGGAGCCCAATTCATTAACCCACGACACTGCTAGGGTTTCTTCAACTATGGGCTAGTGGTCACATATTCCAGTTTCTGTTTCTCTTCCAGATCCTATGTCCAGGGATCCTTCACAAAGTCTTTCTTTGTGCAAATAAATAGTAGAAACAGACTCCAGAACACCTAAGTCTGAGCACCAACTCTAACCATACCCACCATCACACTAGCCCCAGCTTGAAAATAAATCCCATGAATTAACACAATGTACTGCCCTGGATCTTCTAAATTTCTCCAGAATTGAGGTTCCAGTTCATTGGGAAAAGGCTATTTAAATTTTCTTCTATGTATCCATTTCTCTCACAAATATTGTTAAGCACTGATTAGCTACCAGAAATTATGCTAGAATCTAGGATGCTACTGAATACTGGTGTCCATCTTCAAGAGACTAAGCATCCTAAAAGCCTCAGTGGAGCTGTGCATGGTTCTATTGGGGGTGGGGGGAAGACATGGAATATGGACAGGAGGGGGAAAGGAGGTAGTGTTGACGAACCCAGGGATAACGGAACAACAAGGGATTCAAAATCAGTGACAAGGTGGATGTGAGCGATCCGATAGGGATTGATCAAGAGTAATGTAACAGAGAGAAAATACTGAGACCCAAATGGAGGTTGAGCATGATAGTGGGACAAGAGGAAAGTAAAAGGGAATAGAGGAAAGAACTGGGGAGTAAAGGGCATTTATAGAGGTCTAAATACAGGCTTGTACATAGGTGAATATATTTATATGTGACGATGGAAAAATAAATCAACATGCATATACTTATAGGGTTAGTATTAGAACAGCAGATGAGCATTGGACCTCCACTCGAGTACTTCCTCAGTGCAAGAATATCTCGTTCTATTAAATTGGCATTCCATGATGCTCACCTTCTCGACATGATCACTGAAGACAAATGTGTGAATAAGCAAAGAAGGTGAAGAAAGCTCATGGTGCCCGGCTATCCCAAGATGTATGTAGCACCTGCGGTCTTAAAGGCTTGAAAGTAAACAAGCAGCCATCTAACTCAGAAACAACAAAGCCCACATGGAAGAAGCACATGGTCCCCAGCTTGTGGGACCACAAGGTGTCAAATGGATCAACTATCAGGCTTCAAGAATTAAAAATCATAGCATTTTGTGCTCACCTTACTGATATGATCACTGACAAGAAATGTGTGCATAAACAAAAGTGGTGAAGAAAGTTGATGGTGCCTGGCTATCAAAAGATTTAGCATCTGGGGTCTTAAAGGCTTGAAAGTAAATAAGCAGCCATCTAGCTCAGAAGCAACAAAGCCCACATGGAAGAAGCACACCAGCCTGTGCGACCACAAGGTGTAGAAGGAATCTGGTATCAGGCATCAAAGAACTAAAAATTATATCATTATAAATGAGGGAGAGGACAGATTGGGGACCCAAAGGTCATCAATAGGTGAAGCGACATCCCCTTACAGAGATGTTGCAGGGAGGGGATGAGCCAGTCAATGTGCAGTGTAGTGATGATGAAATATGCAACTTTCCTCTAGTGCTCAAATGTTTCCTCCCACCATTATCATCACCCCAATTCTACCTGACAATCCAGCTAGACCAGGGGAAATACACTAGAAACATGGAGAATTTAAGATATATGATCCCTTCAGGACCAGTGGTGGGAGTGGTGATACCGGGAGGGTGGAGGGATGGTGGAGTGGAAGGGGGGAACTGATTTCAGGGATCTACATATATTCTCCTCTCTGAGGTACAGACAATGGGGAAGCAAGTAAAGTGTATGATCAGACAGTGTATGATATGAAAACGTAATAATTTTTAAATTATTAAGGGTTCATGGGAGAGGGGGAGTGTGGAGGGAGGTGAAACATGGAAAGCTGGTATGGGGACCTAAGTGGAGGGTGGATGTTTTGAGGGTGATGATGTGCAAATGTGATCTGCATACAATTGATGTATGTATTGATCATGATGGGAGTTGTAGGAGTCCCCAATAAAATGATTTATTAAAAAAAGGGAGGGGGAGAGAGGAACATATACCAAGGGCTTAAGTAGAAAGTATTTGGAAATGAAGATGGCAACATATGTACAAATATGCTTGATACAAATAATGTATGGAATGTTGTAAGAGTTGTAAGAGCCCCAATAAAATCATTGGGGGGAAAAAGTTCTTTCTTTTTAAAAAAAAAATCATTTTATTGGTGGTTGGGTCAACTCTTATCACAATCCATACACCCATCCATTGTGTCAAGCACATTTGTACATTTGTTGCCCCCATCATTCTCAAAATTTTTTCTTTCTACTTGAGGCTTTGGTATCAGCTCCTCATTTTCCCCTCCTTCCCCTTCCTCTTGAAACCTTGATAATTTATAAAGTATTATTATTTTGTCATATTATACACTGTTTGATGTCTCCTTTCACCCACTTTCCTATTGTCCGTATTCCAGGGAGAAGGTTATATGTAGATCCTTGAATTCTTCAGCTCCACTCATTTATGTGAGTCAGCCTTTTCCCACATAAAGATCATTAAGTCCAAGTACCTTGCACCATGACTGATGATCATTTGGAAGTGTACTTGAGGTTGGCTGCCAGCAGCTACTGTCCGGACTATGTATCCCTGGCTCATTCCATTCTGTGCAAGTCATCAGAGTAATGACAAAAAAATGTACACAGACTCATATGGTTATGCAATGTACACAACATAAACAAACTTTGTACATATAAAGAATTTTCAATGCATTTATGAATAAAATGATAAATATGTTTTGCATTTTTGTAGCTGGTTGATCACTTTGACTTGATCGTTTTATTTTGGTTTTTGTTTGTTTTTTTGGGCATCACTGCCCTCAAGTGGTGGGAGTAGGAGGCTCAGCCTTTGCTTCGTGAAGCTGGAATTAAACCTCCATCCCAGTTGGCTGCAGTCCCATGCACAACCGCTATGCCACCAGGGCTCAGCCCCTTGACTTGATTATTTTATAAGTAGCTCGCATGCTGAAAAAGTGTGAGCACCCCTGAACTAGGGGAAAGTTGAATGCTTCATCGTTGCTATACAACGTCCTGACAGACTCAGCTCCTCTCTGTTACCCTTCTGTAAAGGGATGTTCAGTTGCCTACAGATGGGCTCTGGGGCTCCATTCTGTACTTCCACTCATTCACAATATGATTTTTTTGTTCTTTGATGCCTGATCCCTCATCCTATCAACACCTCGTGATTGTACTGGCTGATGTGCTTCTTCTACGTGGGCTTTGCTGTTTCTGCACTAGATGGCCACTTGTTTACCTTCAAGCCTTTAAGACTCCAGAAGCTATATCTTTTGATAGCTGGGCACCATCAGCTTTCTTCACATTTGTTTATGCACTCGTTTTGTCTTCAGCAATCATATCAGGAAGGTGAACATCATGGAATGCCAGTTTAATAAAACAAAGTGTTCTTTCATTGAGGGGTACTTAAGTGGAAGCCAAATGTCAATCTGCTACCTTAATACTAAACCTATAAGTATATGCATATGGATCTATTTTCCCATCATCAAATATAAATATATTTACAGATATATATGACTTTGTTTAGACTCCTATAAATGCCATTGGCATTTCCTCTTTTTCTTTCCTCTATTTCTTATTATTTTCCTCTTGCCCCCCACTATCATGCTCTATCTTCATTTGGATTTCAGTGATTCCGCTTGGTTACATTACCCTTTATCAAGCCCTACCAGGCCTCCTACACTGTCCTCACCACCGATTTTGGATCAGAGTTCTTTCTTACACACATGTGAGTGTCTATGAATTTGATTCTCTATTCTATCCAGACTAACAGACTAGTTTTAAGTTTTTATATGCAGTTTTTCCTTCCCTGAAAAGAACCTGACTGCTATACTAGGTTAGCACATGAATCTTCTCCCAAAGAACAGGATTCTGGATTCCATCCAACTCTGTGCCAACTGACTTCACAAGACCACACCTAGTAACTAATCGTGGTGTTATGTTTCCTTTGAGGGAAGAACAGACACCATCTGTCTCTTTCATTAACTGACTAATATTTCTTGCCTGTGTTCTTTTTCCTTTCAAGTGCACTTCTTGTTCTGGTGGAAGACATTTCTCTCATTTATGACAAAGGTTGGTCAAGTACAAAGCGTTCTCACATGACAAGACCAAAGGGCACAAAATATTATACTTATTTACCATTTCTGTCTAGGGGTGACACTTAACTGGGCAAGAAGTTAATCAGTCTACAAAATAATAGCATGTTTGCAGCAATTAATAAAATAGTGACTATGCAGATAGGACTAGCAATCCAAGATGAAGACTGAAAGTTGGTGCGCAAGCAAATGAAGGTGGCTTCCCACAGGAAGTGAAGCTTGCTGAATCACAGCATGTGGTCTCCTCTTGGTCACCAGAGAAGGCACCGTCAGTCTTCAAGATCCAGTTTGCTATTTCCCACTTGCTTGACTTATGCCTCATGCTGCTTCTGAGAATTAATACAGTCATCATTCTAATGCTATAATTGGACTACCTTTGATTAATCTTCACAACATCCCTGGTCAGCAAATGTTGGGATTTGTACGGGTGCTTTTCACTATTAAATAGAGTGAAGCAATTTTGAAACAACAAGGTCTCTCGAGCAGAGAGGGAATCTGTTTGATATCCATATCTTTGGTTAAATATACAGAGGTGGTTGCATATTCAGGGGTGTTACAGTTTGAGCTGTGTCCCCAAAAAATATATGTTGAAATCCTACCCCTCATCTACGAATATGCTCTTGGTTATAGAAGTGTGTTATTTCTTTTGTTATTGGTTGGGTCATATGAGATCCTACTGGGGGAAAGGGGAGTCCTGCTTCTAATACCTCTGAGTGGTATCTAAAATGAGAGTGACACATGGGAGAAGAGAGACACCTTTTATGTGACAGCTTTTAAGAAAGGCCTAGGGTTGCCATTAGTTACCTTATATTAGATGAGAGACCACAGAAGGAATCAACATGACTGAGACTTGGATTTGAATGTTTAGCCCCTAAAACTATGAGAAAGTATATTCCTTTTCTTTAAAGCCTCACAGTCTGGCATTTGAGAAACTGAACAGGGGGTTTTGGGTGCCAGGTATCTGGATAAGGTCAGTAAGAAACAAAAATGAAAGATTATCTACTGCTATGGAGACCAATTCAAGGTCATATTTTGGCTCTCATGGACTTGTTTTCATTTTCTTCAACTTCACTTTGAGCTTACAAATAAAGCAATGGATAATCTGTTCCATAGTGAGTCTCTGGCCTCGTGTCAGCTACTGTTATTGAGCTTCTTCATCATTTATTCTCACAGATATGGTCAATTTAATTTCTGTATATTCCATTTGGTCGAGTTTATGTGTAGTCATCTTTTATTTTGTGGGAGGTTTTGGGGGAATGGATATTTGCAATGAAGAAGTCATTGATTTTGCAAAATTCTATTGTGAAGTCCTCAACTTTGTTCTATTGCCAAGGCGTATTTTCTAACTACTTTCCTCTTCTTTGTTTCCAACTTCTGCATTCCAATTGCCAATAATTATCAAAGCATCTTCATTGCATTCTCGATCAATTTCAGACTGAAGAAGTTAATAAAATTATTCAATTTCTTCATCATTAGCTTTAGTGATTGGTGCATAAATGTGAATAGTAGTTGTATTCACTAAATCTCCTTATATTATCCCTTCATAAATAGTACTGTACTTTGAAATAAATCTTGAAATCTCCTTTATGATAATATGATGCAGTAAATAATTTAATGTAGCTCTTCAAGCCATAGCCCTTGTTACTCCCACCAAATAACCATGACTTTCCTAAAAGATCTGAATAAGAAGGTGGAGGACTATACTGATTATATTACGTGATTCAACTGTGAGTGATTGTTAATGGGGTTGTGATTATCATCTTTCTGGGTGTGAAAGAGTCATCTCAGAAGCAGGATCTCACTATGTGCCAAAAACAAGAGCCAGGAGTGGAGAATGTTCTTCGGGCCCTGAGAGCCCTGTGTAGTGAATTGACAGTTTTGACACCAAAGCAATAGTAAAGGAACAGTAGTCAGAGCAGAAGAACCAGGAACCAGAGCATGAGACAGAGTGGGGGACTTCTGAGCGCCCAGAGCAAGTAAAAATGAGTGACTTGGGGCAAGAGGTAAGCTTCTGGAATAGGGTGACTATAGGCACTTAATTATGGGGAGTGCCTTAGAGGTGAGGTTTATAGTGGAGTGGAAAGCCTTTGGGGCACTTACTGGCAGCCCTAGAAGAGCTTTGTAACATTTTCAAAGCATTACATAGGCCAAGTCTAGAGGCTGAGGTTCAGAGAGAAACCTACCCATGGGCCTAATAGAAAAGATGGTGTGAACTAAACAACTCTATCCAGACCATTTCGCCAGTGTAGATTACCACTCGATGTAAAGAAAGCCAAAAATTCACAACTGGACCAATAGATAATGTCATCAAAATAGAATAAGACTGTCAAAGATTTCATCTTGCTTGGATCTATAATCAGTGCTCTTGGAAACAGCAGTCAAAAAATCAGATGAGATAGCGTTGAGCAAAATTCTGTTGTACAACACCTCTTGAAAGTGTTGAAAAGCAAATATGTCATTTTGAGGACGAAAGTATGTCTGACCCAAGCCATGATATTATCAATTGTCTCATACGTTTGTGAAAACTAGATAATGAATAAGGAAAACAGGAGAATTGATGCACTTGAATCATTTTGCTGGTGAAGAATAGAGAAAGTATTGTAGACTATCAGAAGAACAAATAAATCTGTCTTGGAAGAAGGATAGCCAGAAAGCTTCTTAGAGGTGAGGTTAGCAAGACTTTGTTTCACATCCTTGGGACATGTTATCACTGAAAACCAGGTCCTGGGAAAAGGAACCTTGCTTAGTAAAGAGGAAGACCATTGATGAAATGGATCAACATAGTGGTTGCAACAATGGCCTGAAACAAAACAACAATTGTGAGTCAGAAGATCAGGCAGTGTTGCATTCTGTATGAGTTGCAACTGATTCAACACCAACTACCTGCCACTGCCACCACAGGGAGATGAAGATCTGAAACCGTCCAAGAAGCTCCTGACTTTCTTTCGTGCCTAGAGTTGTTTCCAATTCGAACATAGAGGCTTCTAGGTAACCTTTTGGTACAACCAAGAGGGCTTATTGTTTTCCTGCCAGTTCTCTATCCACCTGAACAAGCTGAGGAAAATCAGGATAGGAGAGGACTTCCCAAGAGAAATAAAGATGAAATCATTTTCTCTACTTCAATCTGAGGCCTTCAGAATACTCCATCGTTGACTTTTCACAGACTGCCCACTTGCATCCTAACCTCACTCTCACCAGTTGGCATGGAATCAACTTCGATGTATGGCGGCTCATGTGGATCACAGTTTAACTGTGCTCCATGAGGTTTTCAACAGCTTACTTTTCCCCAGTAGATTGCTTGGCCCTTCTTCTAAGGCATGTCTGGATGGATTGGAGCCATCACCTTTCAGTGAACAGTGAAATAACTTAACCCTTTGCACTACCCAGGGACCCCCTTATTTTAGTCTTAAAATCACAACTAGAAGTACATTGGTTGGCAAACAAACTGGCAGAGACAGTTACTGTCCATTGAATAGCCTTTACTACAGACACATTTCCAAGCTAGCTGGTGTTGAGGGGACATGTGGCTGCTTCTGGACAATGGGTCGTGAGGGAAAGTAATACCTAGTATGTCCAGATGAAAATATCGAGGAGCTGTTGCACGACACTTCAGGTCTTCCTTCCGTTTCCCATGGCATTGTTGATTTCAAGCAGCCTTGAGCTCAGTCAAAGCCTGTAAGGGAGATGTCCCAGGGAAGACTTCAGCTTTTGCTTGAGAAAGAAATAGGCTTCATATGTGAAGTGACTGGGATCCTGAGTATATTCAATCCTGCAGCAGAGCCTAGCCTGACGAATGGAACTAGGCAACTAGCACTAACAGCTCGGGGGGAGTGGGAGAGTCAAAATGGGTATAGAACACAATAGCCCTGACTCTCAGATAAGTGTGCTCTCACCTTTCCTCATGATTATCTGGGTCAGACTTTACCAAAAACAGTGGCCATATAACTGGAAATGAAGGAGAGAAGGGAAGTGCCAAATAAAATAAGGACAGGAAATATCGGTAAGTAATGAAAGTTTGCCCTCTCGTGTGGAGACACTGGTCTCCCCAGAGTTGCACAGTTAGGAAAGATGTTATCGTGAAAGGCTCAGGAGAGGATGGAGATGGAGGCAGTAGAGCACGGCATGGAATCTCTGCTTCCCAGCCAAACCCCAAACTTTTATGTCAAGCCAACGGTGGGGTCATTGAGAATGCTGAAAACCTGGGCAGCCACAGGCAAAATTATGAAGCTTGCTTTCAGAGCCTGGTTGGTATCTGCCATACAGCTGACACAAACAGTAGTTCTTCAATTATTTATTCATTCCCTGAAAGTCCCCCTTTCAATGCCTGGAGGTCCATCCTTCAGACTTTCAATATTGGGAGGTCCATCCTTCAGCCACCCAGTCAGTGTCCAGTTTTCTGGGATGAAATTATCCCACCTCCCACCCTAGCCCTTAATAGTTTCCTTCTCTAACCTGACCTACCAATGCCATCATCCCTCCTGCTGGCTCTGTCCCTCTCACCCAGACCATGAACTTTCCCCACATCCACATCCACATCCTCATCACAGTCACTCTCAATTGAGCCACAGAGAAAAAAAGACAAAGACACCCGGGTTTTCTGCCACTGAAATTGAAAGACAGTCCTTGAGAAAAAGATGCCAAGGTCCAGAGAGACATGTTTTTTTCCATCAAAACATTGTGAAATGCATTGAGGTTTCACAGGATGCGCACATCCTGATATGTGTTTGTTTTTCTAGGGCAGCAGTTTGCATATCTGCCATGATGCATTCATATATGATGGAGGTGTTACCATGGCAAATGCCATGCATTTGGGGGGGGGGGGGTTTGAATAGAAAAGTAAATAAGGAAGTCAATATTGCACTTTCTGTTGCCATGGAAGCACTACCCCTGGAGCCTGCATTGCTTTGGAAAGTGTTTATTTTAATTTATTATTTGGGTTCTGACCCATCTGGGATGATTCCTATCAGAAAGCATCTAGCCTGTGCTGACTTGGTGCCATTCTATTCAAGCTGCAACAACCAGCAGACTTGACCTCTCTTTTCAACTGAACAGTGCTGCTCTTTAGGAAAGAAAGTTCACTATCTTTTTCTGCTTTTCCTTTTTTTATTACCAGATGTGAAATCTATATTTTCAATCTCAAAGCATTAATATTAAAATCATGTTTTAAAACCATGACACTTTACCTGGCCATAAAAGTCAAGAAGGCCCTTTTGATCTATTCAGACAAGGAATGGGTATTAGAACAGGGTTTGAACTCTCGCTGCACAAAACATTTCCATTCCTCACTGTGATGCATCAGCTGAGAAAAATTTAAATGTTAACCTTTGCTTGTCTCAGCACCTCCATTGCCATTGCTGATTTTTATGTTTCTAGCATTTGAGTGAGAGACTGTGATGAAGAGCTAAGTTCATGTCTGTGGTGAATAAAACTCTAAATTTGAAGACTCCAACTACTTTGTCTAAGGTATGCTGGTTTTCTTCTTACTAACTAATCAAAACATTGGACCATCACTAATAAATGTAATGAGTACTTCCTATGTGCTAGGTATTCGTGCAAAGTTCCAGGAATGCAGAAATAAATAAAGCACAGTTCCTGACCTGAAGGAAGTCATTTTGACTTTTGTGTTGGGTTGAAGTTGAATTACATTATTTCTAATGTTTCTTTCTCTCTTTTTAATCATTTTATTGGAGGCTCTTATAGCTCTTAGAACATTTAATACATCATTTGTATCTAGCATATTTGTACACAGGTTGTCATCATCATTTCCAGATATTTTCTACTTGAGCCCTTGGTATAAGCTCCTCTTTGCCCTGCCTTTTTTTTTTTTTTTGAATCATTTTATTGGGGACTCGTACAACTCCCCCCACGACCTAGTTTTCTTGTTTTTTCATTAAATACTTTTATTGGGGGCTCTTACAACTCTTATCACAATCCATACACCCATCTATTGTGTCAAGTACATTTGTACATCTGTTGTCATCATCATTCTCAAAACATTTTCTTTCTCCTTGAGTCTTTGGTATAAGCTTCTCATTTTTCCCGCTCCCTCCTCCACCCTCCCTCCCTCACAAATCCTTGATAATTTATAAAGTGTTATGATTTTGTCATGTGTTATACTGTCCAACATCTCCCTTCATCCACTTTTCTAGTGTCATCATCCCCCAGGGAGGGGGTGGCCAGCCCTGAGTTCCTCTCTGTGCATTGGCTGTTCAAGGAATACTGTTCTCAGGAATTGGGGGGCCAGAATGTGCTCCACTCTCTCTTCCTCCCCCTTCATTTGCTCCTGTGTGCCCTGATTAGACATGTCCCTCTCCCTGAATTGTAGCTTCAGGGCTGTCCTCTGAAGTAAATTCATCTTTAGTGAGAGGGGCCTGTCCACATAGTTGGGATTGGGACTGGCCCCTCAGACCTCTCTATTGGTTCCCTGCTTCGTGCCATTATGTTTCATTCACGTCTTGGAGCACTGGGTTGAAGTTTGGTCCCTCTTTCCCTATGGAGATATAAACAATACTCTCCCCTTGCGTGGGTTAGTGCCCTGTTCCCCCCCACCACCACCCATGTCTTTTATTTTTCCCTCCTTTTAGTTGGCTGCCATATATATACCTTGAGTTGGTCTGACTCTTGCCATATTTCCTGGACCTCACCCCATGACTGTATGTATACAGCAGCTTTCCCCCATATCCCATGTGCATTGTAAAGCTTACCTCAGCAGACTCATGTTGTACTTGTCCTTTTGATAGCACCTGTTCTTTTACCTTATCTCGTTCCTGGTGCTCAAAACATACTGAATGAACCACAGATGGTTTGCCATCCTTTGAGCCAGTCTCCAGACATGGCTCCAGCTAATACATGGTATGCACCCCTACCCAGTTACCTTCCTGCTGTGCCACACTCCATCTGCTGCTTCTCTATGTCTCCAGCAGAGCCCAAAATCTGGAAGCCTTTGGACTGAGGCCAGCTACAGATGACTTTTCTTTGGCTCCCCACCCCCTTTTTTAACTTGATTTAGATACCAACATTTTCTTTTTGATACCAACATTTTAAAATAGAGGTTTCACCCACATGTGTACACACACACCACACACACACACCAAATCCAGATTTCTGGCTGCTCTTTCAAAATCAGAAAGTCTGGCGACTTCAAGTGTATGTTTCCACCTGGCAATGATCAGCTGACTGTAATCAGCAGCTTCCTTCCACCGCGAGCCCATACTTCAGTCTGCCACACGCCCCACCACCGTCTTTACACTTTCCATGGCCGACTCCTTGAAGTTTTTACAGTTCCTCTGTCCTTATCCTATCGGTTCACTATGAGTCCGAATCAACATGATGGTAGTGCATTTGGGTTTGGGCTTATGGGGTGGAGCCTAAACATCTGGCACTGAGACTTTCCTCAGGTTGGTCACATCATACAGTGCTATGGTTTAGACCCTCCTTTTGAAACCTGTTCTCCTTGAGCTTTCAGAGAGAGCAGAGTCCTTGGAGTATAGACTTTGGGCCTCCAGGACTATAAGAGAATATATCTCCATTTTTAAGCAACCAAGTTTGGGTTATTTGTTATAGGTGCACTGGGGTGATACCAGGAGGGCGGAAGGAGGATAGAGTGGAGGGGGGTGACCAACTGCAGGGATCTACATATGATCTCTCTGGAATACGGACAGCGGGGAAGTGAGTGAAGGGACAGAGCGGACTGGGTACGATATGAAAAAGTAATAACAATGTATAAATTATTAAGGGTTCATGGGGAGGGGGAAGGA
The DNA here is from genome assembly GCA_004026705.1 of Nesogale talazaci. NCBI lineage: Eukaryota > Metazoa > Chordata > Mammalia > Afrosoricida > Tenrecidae > Nesogale > Nesogale talazaci. The sequence continues at coordinate 14,371 of PVJH01003875.1, read as the reverse complement.
GAATGGGGGAGGAAGGGAAAACATGGGGAGCTGGTACTGGGGGCCTAAGTGGAGGGAGGATGTTTCAGGGGCCATGATGGCAATAGGTGTGCAAATGTGGTTCGCATACAATTGGCCTGTGTGTTGATTGTGATGAGAGTTGTGTGGGCCTCCAATGGAATGACTTAAAAAAAAAAGAGGGGGGAAAGAGGAGCTTATACTAAGGGCTCAAGTAGAAAATATTTGGAAATGAAGATGGCAATGTGTACAAATGTGCTTGATACAAAGGATGGATTGAATGTTATAAGAGCTATAGGAGCCCCCAATAAAATTATTGGGTGGGGGGGAACCCACTGCCATGGATTCTAGCTCAGAGTGAGCCTATAAGAGCAAGGTAGAATTGTCCTTTTGAGTTTCTGAAACTGTAACTCTTTATGAGTAGAAAGACTTCCTTTCTCACATAGAGTAGCTGGTGGTTTTCAACGGCTAACCTTGTGCATAAGCACTATGCCACCAGAGCTCCTTGTGGTAGGCATGTGACCCTAATATGCTTAACCTCTGAGATCCTCCATTTTCTCATCGAAGTAAACAGCCCTCTAGTGACTATACATTGGGCTGTGTTTCACAAGACCAGTAGTTTAAAACTGCCAGCTGTTTTGTGGGAGAAAGTGAGGCTTTCTAATTCCAACAGAGTTACAATCTCCAGAACCCAAAGGAGGACAGTTCTGTCCTCTAGAATCACCATGAGTCAGAATCGACTCAATGACAGTTGAGTTTTGGTTTTAATTTTATGTAGGAATAAACCAAATCAAATCAACTGCCACCCATTTGATTCTACCTCATTTCAGCAATATAGGATTTACCGTATATACTTGAGTATCAGCCGACCCGAATCTCAGCTGAGTCACCTAATTTTACCAGAAAAACTGCATTTAAAATGAGCTGAAGAAACTCATCTGACACACACGTATATATGGTAGTAGAACTGCTCCCTGGGGTTTCAGAAGCTGTAAATCTCTAAAGAAGGAGGCAGTATCAGCTGTCTCCCTTGGTGGATTTGAACTGCTGGCTTTGTGGTGAGCAGCCTCATGCATAACTCACTCTGCCACCATATAAGGCTCCCTATAAAATAGAGACAGCCCATACCTTATCGAATTGCTAGAATGAGGTCATGGCACATAGTACCTGGTACAAAGCAAGGACTTACTGCTACTGGTGGTAGTTGTTGTCAGTGGCCATTGTGATCATAGAACTGCCATGAAAGAGGGCTTCCTCGGGCTTGCCTGGCTGTGGCATTTACTGGGGCAGATTGCTAGGTCTTCTTCCACAGAGCCGAGAAGTAGGTTTGAATCAGCAATCTAAGGTTAGCAGCTAGGGACATTACCATCTGGTCCACCCAGGCTCCTCTATGGAGGTGGGCAAGGACCAGGACAATAGCGTAGTGATAGAAAAGCGGCCATACAGAAGAAACTCAGCGGTCTATGAGTTTGCAGGGCACTGCCAGCAAGCCAATCAGACTTCCACCAAGAGACCAGCACACTTCAAAACGGGTGTTGTTTAAGGAACTGTTGTTTTGGGACCCAGCTGCACCACTAAACCTTCATCTCCTGTAACACAGCACCCCAGCGCGTCTGGGACACAGCGAAACAAACAAAACTCACTGCCATCGAGTCTACTCCAAGTCAGGGCAACCCTACAAGACAGGAAGAAGTATCTCAGGAAGAGAAAGTCCCATCTTTCTCCCACGGAGCAGTTGGTGGTTTCGAACTGCTTATCTTGTGGTCAACAGCCCAACTTATAACCACCACATAACAAAGAGGCCACCAGGGCTCTGTTGATACACAGCAGGCACTTAATAAGCAATGATTGCAGAGACCGCCTTACCTGGCTTGAAAGTTGGGGGGAAGAAGAAAAGCATTGTCCCTGCTGAAAGTTACAGTAGGCCGTTGATGCCTTCAGGATGTAGCTTTTGAAGCTGGCTTTCCCTTGATGCTCAGAGCAGTCACGTGGTTGAGCCCTTTTAATGATACAGTAAGGAAGTTCTCAGGATTAGCTAGGGAAATTTGAAGAGAAACTAATTTCCTGCAATTCGGCCAATAGGTACTCAAGGCAAATTAATAGGTACATTCAAAGAAAGTGCACTTTCATTTGCAGAACAAGACTTATAAAGCTAGGATTTGTTGGTTACACTAGCTATGCTTGATCATTCATCATGCCTAGTGGTGGTTGTAGCTAATCAGGAAACATCTGATGTCCCATGCTTAACAACTCCCACTAGAAGCAGTTTGGGGCCGTTTTAGATAAAATCCTAAACTCCCTGCCTTCCCCCAAATCTAGCTGACAGCCAACTTTTTTCTCCCTGCCTCTCCATGGCATCATTTTTGTGCCAAAGGCCACTCTGTCCCTCTTTGCCAGGAAGCTTGCAAAATATCCTTGACTAGCTCGATTGTGTCACCTGCTAGTCTTCTGAGTGCTCCTTTTTTTTTTTCTTTTCTCCTCCCAGTAATTTGCTTTCATTCAGTCTCTCCATTTCTAACCCTACATCCTTGGCAATTTGCTTTGTGCAAATTGCTAAGATGCTCACCAGTAATTTGAAAGTTTAAGTCCGCCTGGAGACACCAAAACAGATCTGCCTAATGATCTGCTTCTCAAAAAGAGTGTCCACTGAAACCCCCATAGAATTCAGCTCTGCTCTGTGACACTCAGAAATGCCCTGAGTTAAAATGCGGGCTTTCAGGTGGTTCATCCTGGCTGGACCCCCTGCTGAGAATTTGCATTGACCCCCCAGGAATAGGAAATCAGAAGCTACTGGTGATCTTGTTCAAATGGAGATTCTGATTCAGCATACCTGGGTAGAGATGCAAGCCATCAGCAAGGAGCCAAACTGGGATAAAGCATTCAGAAGTTCTGGTCTACATTGACAGCAACTGGTTTTAATCCTTTCGAGCCTAAAATATATTGAGGTAATATAAATGTTGATACAATGAGTGGGACAAATATGGCCCCTAAGTGGTCTCTGAAATTGGGATTTCTGATTAAAGGCTTGTTTCTTCAGATTTACAATAATGGAAGTTTCCACAGGATGGCAGCACACATTGAAAGTGGGATAGGAACTTCCCACTAACCCTTGTAGGCAAGAAAATATGGCTGGGTACTATAGGTCCCACAGATCATAAAAGGGTTAAGCACTTTCCACATTGCTTTCTCAGCACACACTCACCTGCCTGCTATTGCTTCAATCAGTATCAATAATAATTAGTTTAGCTCCAAATTACATTCTTGAAAGAAAGAGTATAATAGTCCCTATTTTAGATTAACCCAACAAAATCTTATAAATTTGGCAAGAGTTTCTGGGTCAACCAAGCTTACGTGAAAATAGCCTTGTTTAACTTTTCCTTCTCAGAAAAGCTGACCCATACTGAGGAACTACACTGGGGGAGGCACTGCACAAAACAGCTTCATTATCCCAGGGAAAGGAAGGCATTTACTGGCTTATGTTTTGTTGGTGAATTTCGATTTGGGCGGCTAGAAGAAACACTGTTATAACAATAGGCATCTTTCAGTTCACCCACACCTCACAGGCAAAGATCCAGTTAGAACCATTTGTTCTATCTCTTCCTTCTTCCACCTTTATCATTGCTTCCAGTGCAATATTCTTCATGATTTTCAAGCAGAGACTTGGGCCTACCTCTGTAGCCTCAGGCCCTCAGCCTTTGAACCTCCCTATGGCCACCAGCCAGGCAGGAGCTCAGAGAGGCCATTTGTAGAGTTGGGACAGGGATGGAGGGGACTAGGGAAGCCATTGCCAACTGGGACTGAAAGAACCCTGAGACTTTAAACCCATGATCTAACTGCACACACTGGCTTCTACACTTTAGCTACAGAAATGTCTCTCCCACCTTAGGCGTGGAAACAGTCTTTGTGGCTCCTTTCCCGCCCCCATCCCCATATACACACCCTCACTCACCACAATTTTTCTTGCTGATGATTTTACTAATTTTCTATTTATATGAAAACAAAAGAGAGAATGTGGCTGTACACAGCTCTCTGTTGGGATGGAACCTCCCTGGAATGAACCTCCCAGGTAGAAAAGGGGCTGAGAAAGTCAAAAGATACATGATCACGATATGCAGAAACTCACTCAGGATGGATCAAAAGCACAAATTTAAAGACTAAAACTTTAAAGATAAGGAAGAAAAAATAGGGGCAAACTTAGGGTCCCTAATTTACAGCATAAGTCGTCTAGCAAGCATAACTAGAAATTCACAGCAGAAGATAAACTAGACGACTGGGATCTCCTAAAAATTAAACACTTATGTGCATCCAAAGTGTTTTCCAAAAGAGTAAAAAGAGAACCTACAGACTGGTGAAATGTTTTTGGCCAAGACACGTCTGACAGGGGACTAATCTCTAGAATTTATGGGAAACGTCAACCCCTCAACAACAGAAAGACCGAAAAAATGCAATTAAAAAAAGGACAGAGGGCTTGAACAGATAGTATACCAAAGAATGCATGCAGGCATCCGACAAACACAAGGGAAAATATCATTGATCATTAGCCACTAGATAAATGTAAATCAAAACAACAATGAGATCACTCCTATAACAACAGTAATTTTTATGTAAATACTGGTGAAGGAGGAACTCTCTCACCCTGTCAGGGAAATCAGAATGTAGTATAATTACTGTGGTAACAGGTAGGGCACACCCTTAAAAAGTCTGTTAGAAATGCCATCAGACCCACCAACCCTACAATCCGAGAGAAGAAAGAGCTATGACATAAACAGATATGTGCAAATATTCAAATACCCACACCCTGTTCATCCCAGCATTAGTCATAATAACAAAAAGATGGAAGCAACCTACCTGCCCATCAATGGCATGGAATACCATGCAAAGTTAAAGAATAGCAATGATTTCAAGAAACGTTCTATAACAGAATGATCCTCGAGGACATTTTACTGAGTGAAACGTCAATCACAAAATAAAAACGATTGTATGAGAACATTATTAAAAAGTAAAGAAAGAATGCACTCACAAAAGCCATTACTTGACCATTGCAAAAGAGGATGGGGTGGAAACAGAAGGTAAATCACTAACTCGAGGGTAGACATGTACGATGGGAAGTGAAGAGAAAGGCAGCATACAATATGACCTCTCCAGAAAAGAGAGAACAGTACAGTATGACCAATAGCAAAGGAAATGACTAGGAGGTACACAGGAATGAAACACTGCAAAGATGTATTTAACATATGCATAATCCTATAATAATGGTAATAGCTGTGGGATGAAGTAGTTAGGACTTTTCCATAATTATATATACTCCAAAATATTAACCATTAACCAAGATCTGATGTGGAAGTCAGAAGTTAGATATTCTCGCTAAAGCCTCCAGCTATCAGAGGCCTCTGTGCCTCACACAATAGACAGGGCCCGCTCCCCATAGTTAAGACAATGGGTTGCTCCCTCTGAAGTATGCTAAACAGGTGGGCTGGATTCACAGGCTAGGGTTAATGGCCCCTCATCAGACAAACCTGTTCTTCTACATTCATGAGTCTGAGATCTTCTCTTACCTCATCCCACTCTTCACTGTCAAGTAGGTACCCCTAGACCATCCCCCTCATTACTGTACAGCCATTAGGACAGCCCCTTCTTGTGGCATGTCTTGACCCTAACAGCAAGGCTCATATGTCTCCAGTAAGGTTATATAAGCTTGGAAAAAGTAAAGCTCAGTCTCTCTCCACGTGGACCACCTGATGGACTGAGGTGAGCACGCTATCATGAAATGTGTCTGACTCTTATTATTCTTTTCTTTCTCATGCTTTCTATAACTTTACTATACAACTGCACCTATCAGTGTATGTTTGTATCATAATGTATGTATCAGAGGCTGGCTTCCTCTGATAGATAGCATCTACAAGCAGATAGCAACCTTGGCACACATGCGAGCTGAACACATATTGGAAGACAAATGGAAATGCACCTATGTGTATATAGAAGTTTGCTATCCAAAAAAACTTAAGTTTGTTATCTTATACATATATATGCGTGTGTGTGTGTCCCTATATGAAGTATACATAGATTTGGCAGTTATGGAGATTTGATAGAGGTTGTTTACATATATATTTGTATGTACTATTAGTCTCTCCAAAGATACTGTCTTAAATTGGGTTCCCCAGAGAAGCTAAACTAGTGAAGCTAGTTTTCTCTATATAGAGAATTTTTTTTTCTCAAAGAAATGGGTCACACAGTTGTAGAGGCTGGCAAATCACAAGTCACTGGGTCAGATGTCAGGCTGGAGGTCTGAGAGGTTTCTTCCGAGTCACATTTCTGGAGAGACTGACAAACTCAAGAGCCACATACAAGGCTGCTGACTCACGGGCTCTGGAGGTTAATTAATCCAAGATTAGAAGGCAGTACCACAGGACATTGAGTTAAGCCCAAAGGACAGAGTTAGTGATAATCTAGAGTCAGGATCCAGATAAAGCAAAAAAGAGCTTTGCCAAAAAGTCCATATAGATTAGATACAAGGCACAACCCCAAGCATCATACCTGCCAAAACACTGAAAATCATAGCCCATACACACAACCATCACAGATGAGCAAAGGGCAAAGTTTTGATTTCGTCTTTAGCAAACACATTGAAGGAAAGTCTTACAGAACTCGAAAATGTAGGACCAGTCTTAACAAATATCTAAGTCAATTGGTCTACCAGTCCACAAAGACAATGAACCTTTTTTTTTCCCCTTTTGCACTCAGGGGTGTTAAAAGCTTGCAAGTAGCCATCTAAGAAACAACTATTGACCTTTCCCCATCCAGCTCAAAGGACAGTGAAGATAGTCAAACACTCACAGAAACCATTAGTTCAAAGAACCAATGGGCCACGCAAACCACCGCCTCCACTGCCCAGACACAAGAACTGGATGGTACCTATTACCACTACCTGCCTGTTGGATCAAAATCCCAACAGAAGATCTTGGCTAGAGATGGAGGGGAAAAGGGCTGAACAAAATTTAAAAGACGAAAAGAGGACCAGGCTTACTGGTCTGATAGAGAATAGTGGAACCCCTGACCCTTGAGGCAGTGACACCTGTACACTGGATAAGTCTACAACTACACCAACCTGGAAAACTCACTTTCAGCCAAATGGACAAGTCTATGAGGTGAATAACACCAGGAACAAATGTATGCCTCAGTAAAACCATTCCTCTAAGACCAAAGGGGCCACTTTCTCCAGAAACACAGGTGAGAGGGCAAGAAGGCATAGGAAAGGAAAATGAATGGAAAAAGGAAATCTGGGAGAGGAGTGCAAAGGATGTCATTATACTGAGGGCATGACAATCCATGTCATGAAATAAAATGTGTATAAATTACTGAGTGGGGGAAAGTAGTCTATCCAACACCATTTAAAATTCACAAACAGCAGGAAAGAAACTCGATAACTGGCACTTCCTAATAATTAAATACTCGTTCTCATCAAAAGACTTCAAAAAAGAGTAAAAGGAGACCCAACCCACAGCCTGGGGGAAATATTTTGCCAAAGACATACCTGAGAAGGCATCAATCTCCAAATTTTATAGAAAACTTCAACCCAGTACTTATGAACTAGATAGTGCCCTGCTTCCACACCTGATAGCTCTCCTGAGGAAGCAAATAGAAGCTCCTGGACAGAAAGAAAGAGAAATGTAGAACAAAGTTCAAAATCCTACAATAGACTGAATTTGCTGTTCTGTAAAGACTGATGGAACCCATAACACCATGGCCTGTAGAAACTCTTCTGACATGGAACTCTCAGAGATCACCTTTCAGCCAAATAATAGATGGGTTTCTGAAGTAAAAAATCAACATTTGAGAGCAGAGGGCCAGCACTTACCCCCAACAGAGTGATGAGGCAGGAAGGGGCAGAGAAGACGGGTGGATTTAGGAAACAGGGAGCCTGGAGAAGAAGTCGGACGAGTGCTATTACATTGAGATTTCAACCAATGTCCCAAAAGGTGTATAAGTTATTGAATGGTAAATTAGTTCATTCTGGGGCTGAGCCCCAGTGGTGTCATGGTTGAATGTGAGACTGCAGCCCACAGGCCTGGTAGTTCAAATCCAGCAGCACCTCTTCAGGAGCAAAGGCTGGGTAGCTCCCATGACCACAAGAGGGCAGTGATGCCCCCCCAAAAATCAGTTCATTCTGTAAATTTCACCCAAAAAATGAAGTATTCAAAAACCAACACACACGCATGCACACACACACACACACACAGAGAGAGAGAGAGAGATGAACTCTGCCCTAATAAAAGGAAGTCTATTTAAATCTTACAACAGCAAATATATATATATGTATATGTACATATACGATACATATGTATTATTGTGGCCCTTAAGGAAATGGATTGGCACAGAGGCTGCAACAATGGACTCATGGATAGGAATAATTATGAGGGCAGGGCAGGACGAAGCCATGTTTCTTTCTGTTGTGCATAAGGATGCTATGGGTCAGAACTGACTGATGGCAATTAGCATTATTGTAGCCACTCATAGGGGTTCAAGACAAAAACTCATCATTTTGGCCAATATAAGATCAGAAGGACAAGGAAAACTTGAAAGAGGAGATGCAGCATTTAGGGGGGAATGGGTTCACGTTGATGACGGTTAAACAATTCAGAGACAGATGGTGAAAACAGCCTCCCCGCCTGGAGAACGTTCCTAAGGTCACTGACTTGTACGTGCAGAAACCGTTGGGCTGATCTACGGTTTGCTGCAGCTCTCTTCACCACCACCACCACCCAAAATTAATTTAATTTTAAAAAGAACATGAAATGCTTTTCCCGACCCAACTCACAATTCTGTCCTCTTTCTCCACCGCTGTGGCCAGCCTTCCTGACTCTTTGCTCCCTCAAGCTCTGGGACCCTGCTTGCTTAACTTGGAACATTGCCCCCACCTCCACCTGTCCCTCCCTGACCATCAGCCTGGCTGGCAGGGCAAGGACAGTGGACCCCCCAGGAGGCCGGCAGCACCACAAAGTTCCGGAACTTTGCTCCAAGCACTAAAGCTCTCAAGGACACCTTCCACTCTGGTTTATTTGTATTTGGAAAATGTGGCTGCATCACCCCCCACCACCCCCGCAAAAGAAAACACCCGTAAAAGGAGAACTTGGCCCTGAGGAGGTTGGTGAAGGTGAGACCTCGCTTGCCCAGGAAGAGCGGAAGAGTCACAATCGCTCGGGAAGAGACCAGAAATAAAAATGGATGCCCACCTTCCACTCACCCGAGTTAAACTTGAAAGAGATGGAAGTGGCCACAGCTGGGCTGGCACAGCTGGGCCCTGGCAGTGCCCTTAGCCCTGGCACGTACCTGGTTTTCTCTGGTCTTGGCTCAGGGTTTGGCTGATCGTGAGGGGCCCCTCCTGCCCACCACAAAACAACATTCTAAGATTTGTTTTTAGTTACTAGGCTTTGAGAGCCACTCTCCCAGCCTCAGCTGGGAAAGAACTGTTAGAGTCCTGGAAGGGACCGGAGAGATAGTCAAACTTAACAAAGTTTGCTTGCCTCAGTTTCTGCACTGGAAAAAAGAGTGAGCTCCATAGCAAACTCCAAAGTGGCAACATGGGCACGAGAAGACTCTGCAGCCGCCAGCAGGGGCCCTTCTACCTTCTGTGAAGATGCTCAGACCCATCCATGGCTCTGAACTGAGAAAATACTAACAGCAAACCAACCAAGTAGCTGCCACCAAGCGCATTCTGACTTACAGGAGTCCTATGGAACAGAGGAGACCGACTCTCTCGGGTTTCCAAGGCTGTCAATCTTTCCCGGAAGAGAGAACCCCATCTTTCTCCCGGGGATTGGCTGGTGGGTTGAACTGTTGACATTTGGTCACTCACTCTACCTCTAGGGTTTCTGGACAAAACACACATGGCCTCAATAGTCTGAAGCTCCTACCAACAAGACCAAGTATCTATTGCTCCACCCCGTGAATCTGAGCATGGTCATGTCATTTGCTTTGGCCCCTGGGGCATTGGGAAACGTAATATCAAGCAGACACTTGACTTGTGCTTATGCATTGAGTCTTGTCCTCTCTTGCTATGCCTAGAACCCTCAGGCTATCATGTAAACACCCCAAGGTAACTAACCACAACCAAGGAGGAGTACTCTGACCATGAAACCGTTCTGGATGATTCTGCTTTGGCCATTTGACAAATTGACTTCTAATTGCATGACTGAGTCCCAGGAGGCTCAAAGAACTGACCAACCAATTGCCAAGCCATGGAAGTGTCAGCTACTAAGAAATTAATAAGGTAGCTTGTTCAGCAGTGAAGGTTCATAGATAAGCTATCATGGAACAAGAGCATGTTCCCTTTCAGCCAGAAATGCATAAGCACACACAAGGTGTACTTTGCAGTGATCATCCTAGAATCCTTTGGATTATCATTTTCTTGTCTATTCCTGTCTCAGGTTGAAATTTTTCATGTAAACTCAAAGACACTTGTCCATTTATTCTTACCTTAGTTTAATAGTTCAGAGACTACCCCAAATGCAACGGCTCAACAGCTTTTGAGGGCCAGCATCTGTTTCATGTAGTTATTCAGGGACCCATACTAATGTCAGCTTTGTCATCTCCAACAGGCTCTCCATGGGCATGGGTATTGCCAATGGGCAGAGTAGAGGAAGAAGGAGTGCAGAGGAACAACATAGGAAGGGTATGACTGGACCAACAGGCCTACCACCCACTCACATGTCATTATAATCCTGCCATGTGACCATATTGAACTTCCATTGAGCCTGAGAAATGCAGGCAAGAAAGAACCTTAATGGGTAGTAGTAGGAGTAGTCTCCACCCTGCTTATTGTGGTATCTGGAAATTCTGACTTCAGTATGAAACCAGGGGCCCCAAGGTTGTTGAGATTCAAGAAGGAATGAAAATTAGAAAAGAGTAGATTCATCATGGGAAGAGGAATCATAGGTGTTGCACCTAGTCACGTGGTGGTCGTGGTGGTGTTTGCCATTGAGTTGACTCCAGCACAGGGTGATCTTATATGTAACAGAAGAAACTATTGTCCAGTCCTGCACCTTCAGCATGATCATTAATATGTTCCAGGTCATTGTTGCTGCTATTTTATCAGGCCATTCCCCTGAGGGCTTCTCTCATTTTTACTGACTTGTACTTTAATCCTTTTCTAGCAGTTATTCTTTCCTGATGTTGCCTCCAAAGTAAATGAGTTGAAGTTTCTCTATCCTGCTTCAAAGGAACATTCTGGTCACATTTGATTGATTTGTCACAGATTGATTTGTGCAGGAGTGGAGGGAAGTCCAGCGTATAGTCAATATTTCTCACCCACATGTAAATTCTTCCATCTTCAATTTCCAATTAGAGAGTAGGGGGTGTGGAGACTGGTGGAAGAAACAGAAATGCTATCCTGGGAAATCTTTGCTTTGGGAGACAGGAAAGTGAAGGAGATAGAGATGAGAAGGTTAAACAAAAGGTGGTTTGGAGATCAGTTTGCAGAGAAGGTTTGGGAGACCCAGGCTGACTGTTATAGGGGCTTCTGTTCAAGTTTTGTTCCTGGCCTTGTCTAAACAGAGGCAGGGAAGTCTGTCTAGGGCTTTTGAATACATAAGATATAAACTCCATTCTTCCCTCCCCATTGACTCAAATTCAGGATGACTGAAAAGGGGGATAAACCCTTAAAGGCACCCATTCTGGAATATCATCCTTATTTTAATATTGAGGACCACTAACAACCAAAAGGGGGACATGGGCGACCTGTTAAGTAAATACTGGACTGCTAACTGCAAGGTTGTCAGTTCTAACCCACCAGCTGCTTCAAAGGAGAAAGGAGTTTATCTGCTCTTATGAAGAATTACAGACTCAGAAACTCTAAATAGGGTCACCATGAGTCAGAATCAAGTAGAATCAAAAACAGTGGGGTTTTTTTGGTTATTGTTGTGTGTTTAGGTTTTTTATAACACCAAAATATGAGCAATTGAGGTCTATGTATGTAAGAAAGACTTCTTTATGATTTGGGCAGTTTTTTAAAAAGATAATTAAAATATTCTATTTGTTTTCTATTTAGATTTAGAGCCAAAATAAAAGATCATTTTTAATAAACTTTGCACTAATGTTTCTTTGTAATGCTAACAAAAGTAATGGGACAGCATCTAGTAAGGAAAGCAAAAGCAGAAAGTGAATAAAAACAGGCAGTAAAATAAACAGAATGAGATACTCAGAATGTCCTTAGAAAGGCATTTAACACAGCCACACACTGTCATGCACAGATTGATTTGCAAAAGGAGGAGCAATATATGCATTTTTTACTTTATAAGATATTGTCACCAAAGACATTTTTAAAAGTCCACTGTACGGGAATGGACTATTTTGGAATCACCTCAACAGCAGTGAGTTTGGGTTTGTGTTGCTGTTGCCTGGTGGTTTTTAGTTTGGCAGTACTTTGTTACAGATGCCATTGCGACCTAAGACATTTCTGGAAAGAGCCCATCCAGACTCCCGGGCAGGGCACCCTACTAGCGATGCCCTTGTAGACCACCCTCTGGAGAGTGGCTGCCCCCTCCTGTTTTGCCTCCTCAGAGTTCTGACCCTGGAAACCAGCACCAAATGCCCTCACGCTGAGCATGACTGCTCTTCTCCCTTCTCCCCAACTGGTCCCATACTTTAGCCACCCAAGGACTGGTAGACTCAGCTCTAGCTATCCCAGAGAAGGAAACTGAGGTTCGGAGAGGGTCAGTGGGTACTCAAGGTCCCTAAGCCACCAAGCAGCTGACATACAGGCCCATCTAACACCAGCCATGAAGTTCTCAATGATTCCCACCCCCAAAGGCACTCAAAGGATAAGGCATGGAGGCACAAGCAACGGGGAAAGAGCTAGGGCAGGACCACTAAGGGATGACTGAGCAGACCGAGGAGGACCAGCAGACAAGGAGAGCTTGAAGGATGAGTGAGGGCACCCGGGACAGAGAACATTCTGAGCAAATGCCTGAGAAGGAAGGGGTGAGAGGACAGGAGAGTGCTTCCCCCGCTACAGGAAAGCCGATGGTCTCAGCATCGCGTAGCTGGCTACTCAGTGATAGAGTACGTGCCACAAACAAACAGACCAAGTTCCTAGATGCTTAAATCCATTTCCTACTGACTCCAGGGCCCAGGGCAAAGTCTAGATGAAGCATTTGAGCATTTTTTTTTTTTTTACGAACAGCAGCTAGGCAAGCAGAGTGAGGGGAGACAAGCACGCTCTGTGCCTCCTCTTTCAGGAGAAAAGCTAGATTTTATGATGTGAAACTGGCCGACCAGCCAAACGAAAGCTGCATATGAAGGTAGTTCCATTTCTGTCCAGTGTTAGAGGATCCTTGATTCACTAATAACGAAGAAATGGGGGTGGGGGGAGGAGGAGAATAAGTTCACTACCTTTTCCATCAGTAGGCATAAATGAAATTGATTAATTTTCTTATCAGTCGAATGACCTGGTTAGAATTAAATCATAGGGTAGCGGGGAACCAACCTTAGTGTTCTATATACACTTTTTCTAGGTAACGATATTAGAATTAAGAACTAATGTAGGTCATGCAATGCAGCATGCATGATTAACACCGGTTAATTCGAAGAGCAAGAAGTCACCATGGATTCAAACAACATCACTAAGGCTTTCCTTTCCTAGGCTCCTCGGGTTGGATTTGCCAAAAGTTCGTTATTTCCTTCCTGTTCCTTGACAAAGACACTAGTACTTCCTTCATAGTTATGCTGTTGTTATTGTGTGCTGTCAAATCGATTCTAACATAGCAACCCCATGTGCAAAAGTAAAGCTTCCTCTCAGAGTTTCTTAGGCTGAAATCTTTGTAGGAACAGATCAGCAGATCTTTTCTCCCATGATGCTATTGGTAGGTTCAAGCTACTTGTCTTTCTGTTAGCAGTCGAGTACTTTAACCCTTGTGCCACCAGGGCTTCTTTAAATGAGATGTAGGTTAATAGAATTAAATAGAGTCAAGCATCAAGTTGTGCATGCAAAGTCTCTCTTAGCCATTGGATCTTGTGTGTGGCTATCCAGCAATTTTGTGATAGAAGTTAATTGCAGCTTCTGTGTCACCAGGTCCTCACCTAAGGTGCAATCCCATTTAATGTTCACACGCCTTCCGGTTAGCAACTGAACACATAATCACACACCAAGGGGTTTGGAAAAGTTCATGGAAAAATGAAATTGAAAAATAACAGAATTTTTCTACAAACTTTCTTTCCACCTATATGTGACCACCTGGTCATACAAATAAAAGACTGTAATATTGAGAGTTTGCATTCTAACTCTAAATATTACAGTCTGCATTAGAGGAGGCATTCTAATGTGCCTCCAGATGAGGCTGGTGCCACTAGTTCATGGACCTGTCTGCAAGTAGGAAGGGTA